>PVKP010035815.1:0-22973 GCA_004027715.1 Plecturocebus donacophilus | reverse complement strand
CCAAAAACATACCAAAAGGTAAAGAGCATCACCATAATGAAGAATCTACATCAACTAATGGGCAAAACAGCCAGTTAGCATTACCAGAAGCTGCGATTTTCGTCTCTGATAAAACAGACTTTAAAACAACAAAGAACACAAGAAACAAAGAGGGACATTACATGGTGGTGAAAGGATCAATGCAATAAGAAGAGCTAACAATCCTAAATATATACACACCCATTACAGGAGCACCCAGATACATAGGGCAAGTTCTTAGTGACTTACAAAGAGACTTAGACTCCCACACAATAATAGTGGGAGACTTTAACATTACACTGTCAATGTTACATGGATCAACGAGATAGAAAATTAACAAGGATATCCAGGACTTGAACTCAGACCTGGAACAACTAGACTTAACAAATATTTACAGAACTCTCCTCCCCCAAATCCACAGAACATACATTTTTCTCAATATCACATTATACCTATTTTAAAAGTGACCACATAAGTGGAAGTAAACCACTCCCCAGCAATTGCATAGCATTTCACAGGTTTAAATAAAATATTGGTTGGCTGCTTATTTGTTATTTTCATTTCCTATTCCTTCCTGTCTCCATTGTTAAGCACAATTATTGGCATAAAAGAGGTTTTTAATACTCATTTTTAGACTGTATTCTAGCCTGGGCAATAAAACAAGAATCCCGTTCTCTCTCCCTCTTTCTCTTCCTCTTTCTTTCTCTTTCATTCTTTTTTTTCTTTCTTTTGCTGTTTCTTTCTTTCTTTCTTTCTCCTTTTCTCTCTTTATCTAAAAAAAAAGCAATATTGAGACTTTCATTTCTGGCATGACATGAAGAGCTCTAAAGATCCATTCTCTAACGAAGCAAGCTTAGATGGCAAAAATTACAACAAAACAACCTTTTAAAATCTATGGAAATTGTCTTAACGGAATACAGCACGTGAAGATATTTTTATTCAAGAAAGTCTACTGAAATTTGGTAAGAATATAGTCTTTGACATATGTGTCATGCTACTGTCCCCAACCTTCCTACTGTCCTCTCACTACTGGCTCCAAGCTTAGCTTGATAGAAGCTCCACTTAAGGTGTATATAGCCAAGATGAAGCTCCCTTTCTTCTTGGAGAGAATTTCCCTCCAATGCTTTGGCACCTTACTGGAAGGAGCAGAGGGCTAGCATTTAGCATTCCCTTCAGCTCAGAATTGCAGAGGCTAAATTCCTGGCAAATGTGGTTAAGAGGCTGGAGGATCCCTTCCTCCTCCCAGCTTTTACTCATAAAATGTAGGCTATATCCCAAGTGCAATAGGCTAGGAATACTGGGGTCCTCATCACCCTCATTCCATCTTGTTCATAGGGTAGGTTCCACACCAGGACAGGCAAACTAAGACCAGAAGCTGCTGCCTTGCTCAGCACCCAGAACAGTGCTAAGAGAGTATGCCCATGGAAAGAGGAAATTCATAAGATGAGAGAGCTCTGAAATTCTCCCCCCAAAACTAACTTTTTTAAAACATAGTATAAAGAATCTCAAGCCTAAGGATGTTCCCAAAAACTACAAGTTCACTTAACTAAGAGCAACGTAGGCCAGCTAGTTCATCAGAGAGAACAAGAGACAGAGATAGGTAAGAAGAGCCCTTCTGGGGTATGAAGAAACCTCAAAGATTACCTCACAAACTACTCCTGCTAGAGTTTAATTAGATAAGTCTGCTGAGCAATGCATGCTTCAGGACACTGCCAACAAAACAAACAAACAAACAAACAAAAACAAAATAGAGCGATCAGCTAGTAATTAGTGGAGCCTAGAGTGCATGTAATATTCCCCATGTGGACTGACAATAGAGAGACTGGGAAAAAGTCAAAGAAAGCCTAAAGGTTGACTTAAAGAAAACCTGCAAGGCAAAAGCTATGTACTCCTTGAAGCAGCAATGAAGGGTTTACACTGCAGGGAAACAGACTTCAAAAATAGTCTAGCCAAGTCACAAAGCAAAGAGTTATATAGAAATAATGAAATTATACCAGAAGGTAATTCAAACCCATAGGAACAAATGAAAATAATATAAAATAATAAATATATACATGCTGTCCTTAATTTTCTCAGCTTCTTTAAAACATACAATTATGTAAAATAACAATTATAATGACGTATTGTTTAGTTTTTAGCACATACAGATATATATATAGCTATATATAGCTATATATATGCACAAAAAGGAAGGTGGAAGAGAGCTATATAGGAGTAAAATTTTTACATCTCATTGGAATTAAATTAGTATAAATTAGGAGGACACTGATAGTTAAGATGTATGTGAAAAGCCCTAGAACAACCACGAAGAAAATACGTGAAAAATATATAATAAAACATGATCAAATGAATTGAAATCTTAAACTAGAATCATTCATTTAATGCAAAAGAAGGCAGTAAAGGAGGAATAGAGGGAAAAAGACATGAGCTATATGAAAAAACAAAACTGCATATTTAAACCAACTATATCAATAATGATTTTAAATCAGAATGAATTTATCACCCCAGTCAAAAGGCAGAGAATATCTAACTGAAAACAAGATCCAATTGCATGCTGCATACAGAAGATACATTTTAGATGGAAAGACACAAGGCCAGGCCTGGTGGCTCAAGCCTGTAACCAGAGCACTTTGGGAAACCAAAGTGGGAGGATCCCTTGAGCCCAGAAGTTTGAGACCAGCCTAGGCAACATAGTGACACTCCATCTCTATTCTAAAAAAGAAGAAAAAAAGAGAAAGAAGCAAATAGATAAAAGTAAAAGAATAGCCGGGCGTGGTGGCTCATGCCTGTAATCCCAGCACTTTGGGAGGCTGAGGCAGGTGGATCATGAGGTCAGGAGTTCAAGACCAACCTGGCCAACATGGTGAAACCTCGTCTCTACTAAAAATACAAAAATTAGCTGGGCGTGGTGGTGTGCATCTGTAATCCCAGCTATTCAGGAGGCCGAGGCAGGAGAATTGCTTGCACCCAGGAGGCAGAGGTTGCAGTGAGGCGAGATCATGCCACTGCACTCCAGCTTGGGTGACAGAGCAAGACTTCATCTCAAAAAAAAAAAAAAAAAGTAAAAGAATATAATACATCATGCAAACAGCAAACACAAGAAAGTTAGAGTGACTATACTAATATCAGACAAAATGGATGTTTAAAAACATTACTAGAAAAAAAATTTAAAAAATAAAAACATTACTAGAGATATACAGGGACATTTAATAATGACAAAAAGGTCAATCCATAAGGAATAGATCACAATTATAAATGTATATGGAATCTTCAAGACCACTCTTTCAGTAATGGATAAAACAACTACACAGAAGATCAACAGGGAAATAGAGGACTTCAAAACAAACTAGTAATAACAAACATCTGTAAAACTCTCCATCCCCAAACAGCAGACCATACATTTTTTTAAAGTGTACATCAGACATTCTCCAAGACAGACAATATTCTAGGCCATAAACGAACTTCAATAAACAAGGAAGAATGGAAATCATATAAAGCATGTTCTTCAATCACAATGGAGTAAAATTAGAAATTAATAACAGAGAGGACTTTGGGAAATTCATAAATATGGGAACCTAAAGGAAACAGAAGAAAGGATATAATAAGGATTAGAGGTGAAAATAATAAAACAGAATAGAAAAACATTAGAAAAAAATCAATAAGATCAAAAGTTGGTTATTTAAAAAAATTAATAAACTTGACAAATTTTAGATGGACCAAGAAAAAAAGAGAAAACTCAAATTAATAAATTAAGGAAAAAAAGAGGAGACATTACTATTGACTTTATGAAAATAAAAAGAATTATAAGGGAATATTATGAACAATCATAAACTATATGTCAACACAATAAATGACTTAGGTGAAACAGACAAATTATTAGAATTATACAAACTCCCAAAATGGACTAAAAAAGAAATGAAGACTTAAGTAAATGAACAATATCTCATGTTCAGGAACCTAAAACTTATTATTGTTAAAATGGCAATATTCCCTAACTAATATATAGATTAAATGCAGCCCCTATCAAAGTCTCAGCTTAATTCTTTGCAGAAATTAATAAATGGATCTTAAAATGTATATGGAAATGCAAAGGGCCTAGAATAGCCAAAACAATCTTGAAAACAATCTGAAAAAGAACAAAATTAGACATATTTCTCAATTTCAAAATTTACTAAAAACTATAGTAACCAAGAATGTGTGGTACTGGCATAGGGTAGAGATGCATATAAACCAATGGAATAGAACTGAGAGCCCAGAAATAAACCCTTCAATTTATAGTCACCTGTTTTTCATCAAGGTGCCAAGACAGTTAAGTCAGGGAAAGGAGAGTCTTTTCAAAAAATGCTGCTGGGACAACTGGATATCCACAAGCAAAAGAATGAAGCTATCCATTTCACACCCCATGCAAATATTAACTCAGAATAAATAAGAAACCTATATGTAAGAGATAAGACTATAAAACTCTTAGAAAAAAACCTAGGCATAAATATTTGTGACCTTGCATGCTACAACATGGATTAACCTTGAAAACATCATGCCCAAAGAAATGAGCCAGATACAAAAGGCCACATATTTTATGATTCCCCTTATATAAAATTTCCAGAATAGGCAAATCCATAGAGACTAAGAGTAGATTAGTGGTTGCCAGGGCCTAAGCGGAGAGGGGAATCTGGAATAAGCCTAGAGTATGGAGTTCTTTTTTGGCATAAAGAAACTGTCCAGGAATTGGTGCTTTTGGTTACATAACCATGTGAATATACTCAAAACCACTGCCTGTATACTTCAAAATGGTGAATTTTATGGTATGTGAACTATATCTCTATCAAAAACAATTTTTTAAAAAAATATAGTAAAACACATATAAGGCAAATATTAAGCTAAATAAAGCTAAGGTAGGTATATTAATATGAGAAAAAAGATTGATTATACGGCAAAAACATCAATGATACCAAATTATCAGGTATTATCAGAGTTAATAATTTCCTTACATGGTGATAAAATATTCAATTCACCAGAAAGATATAGCAATTCTAAATTTGTTTGTAATGATCTATGAACTTTCAAGATTGACAAAATTACAAAGAGATATTAACAAACTTTCCATATCAACAGGCAGCCAAAACCCCAGAAGAATGTACAACATTTAAGCCAGATTAACAAACACAACTTAATTGAGGTATATACTATACTAAACACAACTGTAAAATGCACATTTTTTTCAAGTGCTATTGGAACTTTTACCAGAATTGTCCATAAGTTGCTCCATAAAGCAAGTCTCAACAGATTTCAAAGAACTGAAATAATACAAAGTTTGTTCTCTGACCAGAATAGAATTAAACTGGAAATGACAAGAGCACTGATCTATCAAAACAGAAGCTGGTCCAAGGGCTGGTACTAAGTAGTTGAGGCCTCCTGCTGTGGTAAGCATTAACCTTTTAGTTGCTAGAGGATAATCAGTAGGTCCTAGCCGTCCTGAGAAAGGAATTGGGGTGGCCAGGGTAACTGGGTAAGAGTTGGAGAGACTAAGAAAGCCTATTTACAAAATGGACTAGAAATACTTTAAAAACTCATATGGCCATACGACAGTGAATCTGTGGAATATCAGCCCTGTTTAGTAGGCCAATGAAAGAATTGGATACTTAGAAAAGAAGAAAGTGTGAAAATGAAGGAAGTGAGCAGCATGCAACTCTACTAGTTAAAAAAGAACAGAATAAATCCAAAGAAAGTAGACGAAACAGAATAACGATGAAAAATAGTTAAATACAAAATAAAGATAACAGAAAGGATCAAAAAGTCAAAAGTTGATTATTTTAGAAGAATTATAAAAGTGACAAACTTATAGCAAGATTGATCAAGAGAAAAAAGAAGGTAGAAATAAATAATATTATAACAAAAGAGAGGCTGTAACTACAAACGCAACAGATAAAAAGATACAAAGATAGGAACTTCACAGAAAATAAATCTGAAAACTGATGTGAAGTAGAAAAATTCCTAGAAAATCATAACTTAGGAAAGCTTAAGAAAGCTGACTTTAGTGGAAATAGCAAACTGAAAGGACTCTATAACTGATATAAGAAATTGTATCAGTTAAAATGTTAAAAGAGACACCAGGTCCAGATAGTTTTACCTGCAAATGCTGCCAGGCAAAATATTTGAGGAATGGATAGTTCTGTGGACAACCTCTGTCAGAGGACAGAATGAAAGGGAACAGTTCTCATCTGATTTTATGAGGTTAGTATAATTTTGATACTCTTGGAAGAATTACAGGCCAATCTCTTTCCTGAGCAATACACTAAAATCCTAAACAAAATATTAGTGAAAGAAATTCCGACATTTTTATTTACCTCAGGACTGCAAGATTATTTCAACACAAGAAAAACTCTACTGTAATGTACCATGTTAATGAGTTAAAATAGAAAATTAATATCATTTCAGTGAATACAGAAAACATGTTTAATAAAATTTAGCATTCATTCATCTTTTAAAAATTGTATTGGCAAACTTGGAATAAACAGGAACCTCTTTAATCCATTAAATGGTATCTACCAAAAGAAAACTACAGCAAATTTACTCAATAGTGAAACTTAAAATTGGGATCAGAATAAGAATATACACGATTAACATTTCTTTTCAACATGTACTGCACACTTCATGTATGTGTGTATTAAAGGTGGGATGTCTTAGCAGTGTAATAATATAAGAAAAAGATAAAAATAAGGGTTGTGGGGAAAATGAAAGCTGTCATTTACATACAAATTATCAAAACTCATAAGAAAGTTTATCAGGTTTGCTATTTACAAATTCATTACATGAAAAACAAGTACAGCTGTATTCATTAGCCACATACTGCTTTAAATTTATTTTTCTAAAAAGGTGCTATTTAAGATAGCAACAAAAAAGTCAAAAAATCTTACAATGATGTGCAAGCCTTTTATAGATTAAATTATAAAACTTCACTCAACATGAAAATGTCTGAATATATGGAGTGATATACCATGTTTAGGGAAGACTCAATGTCACAAAGATGGCAACTCTCCTCAAATTGATTTGATTTACAGATTGTAATTTCCATCAAAATCCCAAAAGTACTCTCTCTCCCTCTCTCTCTCTCTCTCTCTCTCTCTCTCTCTCTGTGTGTGTGTGTATGTGTGTGTGTGTGTGTGTGTGTGTGTGTGTGCGTGTGTGTGTGTAACTTGGAAAGCTGATTCCAAAATTTATGGGGAAGAGCACTGGGCCAAGAATAGCCAAGACACTCCATTAGAAGAGGGACAAAGTGGACTTGCTCTACCAGGATAAAGGTACAAGAATGTCCACTGCACTATTGTTCATAATCAAAAATTAGAAACAACCCAAATGTTCAACAATCGTAAGACCAATAAGTAAACTGTGATATATTCACAAGGGGAATGAACTACAACTGCATGCAACAATAAAATGGGTGGTTCACATAAACATAATGTTGGATGAGAAAAGAATATGCACAGCTGTTCAAGCACTTTACATGTTAATGTATTTCATCCTCAGAATAACATCATTAAGTGACTATGCCTTCTAGAGAGGATGCTCCAAGAAAAGGGTGATTTAGACTTTTCAGGGATCAACAGACTGGCCTCCCTAGCAGGAGGTGAACCAGACATTGCCCAGACTCGGCAATCACTATCTAAGTTTTTTGCATCTATGGTCTAATAACATTTAGTAAAATATTAATGAGTGGCTGTCTTGTGACCACAGAGCCCCATTCTTGGTTATGGTGAGTGGTAGAGTGGAAGTAGCACAGAATGGTCATTTAATGAGCATCTACTATGTGCTAGGATCAGGGTCTGATGTTGAGGATATGATGATAAATAAGATCACACACCCACTTTCTTGGTTAAACAACAAGAACAATAGTAATAATGATAATTAACAATTATTGAGTGTGTACTATGTGCTGGACACTCTTCTAAGCATGTCACATGCTTTAGCTCATCTAACCCTCACAACTACACTGCTATTAAATTCCTTTTACAGGTGAGGGAACGGAAGCCTAGAGAGGTTAAGACACTTGTCTAAGGTCACAGAGACGGGGGAGATAGAGCTGGGACTCAAACCTAGGCAGTCTGGATCCAGAACCTCTGAATCAGTGAATTATCCCCAGAAACACTGGGCCGTAGGCATTAATCCTGTTTTATAGCTGAGGAAAGTAACACTCCAAACTAAAGTGAGCACATATTTATTTTTGACCTTCTATTTGATAGAGACTATATTAGATGATTTATGTATATTATCTCTACAACGTGAAAGACACAGTTCCCAGGACTATAAGCATTCTAGTTCTGGAGGACCCATGTATGTAGAGAATGGCTTGTTTGTTACCTAAACCCACATTCCTTTGAAAAAGACCAAGAGTGGCTGGCTGGGTGAGGGTACCTCTCAGTCTCCAGGCTCCTAGATCTCCAGATGAGTAAGTGAAAGAGCTGGTGGAGAGAAGGAGAGAGAACAAGAGCCTAGTCTTTTTTCTTCCTCTTCCTCCACCCACACCCTGTATACTATAACTATATTTAACATCCTATATGCTCCTGGATCCTCTAAGCAACTATTGCTACCCTCAATATCCCTGAGCCTGGGCCTCCTCTAGCATTAACAGAGTAGAAACTCGGTCAGCTGGCCTTTAGGGTATCTGAGTCTCGCAGTCCACAGCTGCCTTATCTTCACCCACCTTATGGCCCCTCAGGCCACAGTCCCTGGGCTGGATGCACCTTGGTCCACCACCGTCGCCCGTTATCTATGGGAAATGGTATACTCCAGTTTTTTTTTTTTTTTAAATATGTACAGGTTTTGTTTGCTTTTCTTTTGCCCTTGATCTTTCTTAAATTTTCAAAGTGAGCACCACACCAGTGGGCTAGCCCTGAGAGACTATCTCTCTCAAATTCCCAAAGCAGTAAGGGGGTCCATATATGCCAGGAAGGCAACACTGGAGACAGGACATTGAGTGTTTCCCAACCTAGGCAGGTACAGACTCAGAAAAGGCCTGAGAAAGGAGAGGAGCAATACTGACCAGTGACATGGCACTGTTGCGTACTCAGCACCTGTCCCCTGAGAGATGTTGCCAGGAGCCATCACCTTATTTCACCCAGGCACTATCAGTCAGACAAGATCAACTCCTAGACCCTTCACAGAAATCACCAAAATGAAACATACTAGGCTATCACTGAACAGTCCTAAACTAGAAATCTTAAATTCCAAACAAGAAATATTCCAAACAAGCTCTACATAAGAAAGTAAAAGTTCCTAGTTAAAGATCTCTCTGATTAAAATGGTCTTAACTTAATCCTCCTTTCTCTGTCTTCATGTTTCTTTCCGCCTCTTCTCTCTCATTCTTTACCCACCTTTTTGAGACTAGCCTCTATTTCACCCAGTTGTTCATCTATTCCAACTTTTAGGTTGAGGTGGGAGTGGATGGCAAGGGGAGATGCATCCTTTGCTCTTCTACACCCACTCTACCACCACCACCTTGAAACCCACGGAAGCAAACCCCACTTACATCCCCTTCTCCGTTGCAGCCTGCTGCTGCCGCTGCTGTGTGGAATCCAGATCTTCTGTAACCTGGTTTGGGTGAGCTCGCCCATCTCTGGAGACATCTTAGGAGTTGCAGCTAATGACATCACTGCCCACAAGATACCTGGCCTTACTTCCTGTCTTACTATCTTACTGCTGTGGTCACAGCAGCAGGTGGACAGGGCTGGGATGGGGGGTACACTGGGTTTCTGAGCCCTCTCAAAGTCTGTCTTCAGTCCCCTCTCCCCTTTCCTCTGGTCCTAGCCTGTCTCTGCTCCTACATGTACTAGTAGGGGCTTGGGTGCAGAGAGTGAGAGGTTGGGCAGAGGTCAGGAGAGGCCTCTGAACTCCAAGGGCTGTGTATATAGGAGGTAAGTTGGAGCCCAGCAAGGAAGGCAGCCAGCAACACAGCCCAGGTCTGACCAGTCACTTCCCTCCAATGAAGACAAGACTAATAGAGTATGCAAATAAAAGACCAAAGATCATGTGCTTACAGCCTGTGTGGGACAGAGAGGCAAAGGTGATGGAGGTAGGTCTCAGCAGCTTTCCCAGCTTTGAAATAAAAAATGGGCCCAAGGAGAATGTCAAGCTCCAACCCAGAAACAAAGCTTCACATCAGAAATGCAAGGTTCCCAAGGACAAAAACACAAACACAAAGTCCCTACTGGGGAATGCAGTGTTTTGAGCTGGCAATTAGAGGCCCAAACTGGACGTGGAAGGTCCACTACCTCTCGGCTTCCCCAACCCAAAATGGCATTGCATCCCTTGTATTCCCTGGATTCTGCTGCCTTCCTTGCCACAGGGCCTCTCCCACCTAAAATGTGCTTCCTGGGGCACTCTGGAAGAGATGGGCACTATCTGATCATCTTTCTACTCTCTCTAGCCAAGGGCTAAATAAGTAGAAGTAAACTGACACCTTTGGAAGAGTGCAGCCATTGCCTGGGGCTGGGGGTGGGGAAATGGTAAGCTCTGCCCACATGGCTGCCAGCCACCATCAGATGCCCTAAGGAGAATAATATTGGCATCATGAACTCATAGAAAATTTTGCTAAAGTTCCTCATGCCGAGCCATTGGGATGGAGACTTAAGAGGGTGGAGGTTGCAGCAGGTAGCAGAGAGCAATGGCCTCAAAGTAGGACAAGTCCATAGGCCAGAGCCATCCAGCCCAGATGACTTGCCCTCACTTGCCCTCTCTCCCCCTTCCCTGACCCATTGTTTTGAGGCTTTTATGTGTAGAACTCATAGAACTGCACTGCTTTCCTGGACGACGTCCAAGTATGCTCTTACTTCACTCTTTCACAACCTTCCCACCCTCAATGAACCTCCAACGATTGGCTATGAGGAAGCTCAACTTTCTTCCACTGAGCTGGGCTACATACACAAGGGCAATCTCTTGGGGACAGAAATTTCCAATCCCTGCCCTCAAATGCTCTCAGCCCTACCTTGCCTTTTAAGAAGTTCCCTAAAATACATTTGCAAGCCTTAGGCTACACAAGGGTCAGATTCCCTCCAGTTGTTGTGTATAAATCATACCAAATTTTTAATACATTCCAGAGCCCACCTATCTAAATGAATCAACCGAGAGAGTAGATCATAATGGTTAAGAGCAATAGGCTCTGAAGCCATATTACTTGAGTGGAATCCTATCTCTGCCCCTTGTTGGCTATGAGACAATGAGCAAAAGACTAAACTTTTCAGTGCTTCAGTTTTCTTATCTGGAACATGGGAATGATAGGAGTGCCTACCTTCCTTAGTATTGTTGAAGATTCAATGTGTTAAAAAATGTAAAGCAATCTGGGAAATGTTAAAAATATATTATCTAACACTGTTACTCCCTTTGGGAGGTAAATGATCAGACACTTCTCTGACTAATCTGAAACTTCTAATGTAATGCTGACCAAACAGAAAACCCTCAGTTAAGGAAACTTACAAAATTATGGCAAAGGCTTAACATTTATAATACACAAAGAGCTCCTGCAAATCAATTAAAAGGATGAATCGATTTTACTCTTTTGGTTTTTTGTAAAGAATTGTGAGATCATTTCATCTCACCCTCTCAGGTAAGAAAACGGAGATCTAGAAATATTTTCCTAAGCTCATGTAGTAAATCAGTGGCCAAGTCAGGAATAGAACACTGGGGACCTGATTTCTCCCAGGCCAGGGATTTTCTTTAATTAATCAAACGAGCCTGATCTAAGAATGTGGTCTTACAGGTTAGCTCAGAACCTCTAGAGTCTCAGAACTAAACTTTGTAAGAGGTACAACTCTCTTAATTCTAATAAATTTCTTAACTGGTATAAATCTGTTAATATTAATAATCTTAATTATAACCCTTTCCCTGTATGTTTTCCATTGTCCGCAAAGCAACAATATATCCCTTACCTTATTTGATCCTTACAAACATCCCCATTAGCCTTACAGGGAAACTGAGGTCTGGGGAGGGGAAATGGCATGTTCAAGGTAATCTAGCTGGTCACATGAATGCCTCTTCTATGATTACAATTTTGTCCTCATGATTACAATTTTGTCCTCATGACCCTGCCAACAGGCAGAAGGATAATTTTAGCAGCAGGAAATCTGAGATAGGAAGCTAGCAGGCTTTTGACAAAGTTTGAAAGGGTAAACCTAGGGTCCAGGCTCAAATATCTAATTTAAAATTGCCTGGAATTAGCTATGAGATTCCTCACTACTGTTACCAATTCTGATCCCAGAAGCAGGAGACCAAAACAAGCTTTATGGAAAGACATCAGCTTGGCACTCAGGACTTCTCAATCAAGCTTCGGCCTACCTGTCCAGCCACGTCTCTCCTTAGATCTCCATGCTTAAACCACACTGGCTGACACACTGGGCTCCACAACACACCGTGTATCTTCCTGTTTCTTGGCCTTTGCTCAGCTTGAAATGCCATCTTTCTCCTTCTATTCCCAACAAAATCTGACTCACTTTTCAAGGTCTGGTTCAATGTTCACTTCCTCTGGGAAGTGACCCCTGTATCCTTGGGACAGGTTTTGTCTTTGGTTCTTATATTGCTTACATGTTCCTCTCTGAGCAAGTATTCACTAGTATTTTCCTGGTCTGCTTCACCACTAGACTGTGAACTCCTTGAGGATGGAGACTGGATCTCAGTGATTTGTGATTTGTGTTTACAGTGTCCAACTCAGGCCCTGGCACAGAGGACAGAGGACACGCTTGCTCGTGTTTATGCGGTCTACATCTCCCTGCCCTAGATGAGATGAACTTGTGGACAAGTAATCCTAGTTCAACAAGGTAAATATTATAAGAGAGAGCTGTGCAGGGAATTGGATGGGAGAACTAACTGGTCTGAGGTAGGAGTGGCATTTGGAAAAGTTTTTCTACATTGAATTGGACAGAAACAAATAAACAAATGAATGAAGTCCTCTCTGAAAAGGACCAACGAACTTGTGGCAGAAAAAGGGTTCAGTCAGTACCAGATTCTCATTCAAGACCAAGCTCTGACCTGCAGCTCTTGGTCTAAAATTCTAAAACAAGGCTATCTCTAGGGAAGAAAAGATTATAATGTGATTTTCCAAGGCCCACAGATCCTGACCCCATGCCCCTCCCAAAGCATAGGGCATATGTATGGGGAGAGAATCCCATGTAAACCAGAATATGACAACGTTGATAGGTAATATAATCACAAATGGGGTCTTCCTATTGGTAGCTCTCAGACTGTTTGGGTATGAATGCATTTGCGGAGAGTGAAGGTGTGAGGGGAGATTGACCACATGCTTACAGGCTAGGTGCAAGTATCTGAGTGTTAAGCCTTCTGTGGCAGTAGCCTAGGATCTCCCTCCTTCTCAGCCACTGTCCTGGCCCACCATCTCTCCACTATTTTCAGCTTCATGCCTGGACCCCAAACCTCACTGAATCCTAGTCCTAGAAGTAGCTCTCCACAGACCACAGTCGCACAGGGAGAAAAGGAGCTGGAGGGTTTTGGGTGGTACTGCTTGTGGAGCCTATAGAAAAAGCAAGATCACTACTCCTAGATTGAGCGAGGAAGTCCTGAAATGTCTCCAAAGAGCTTTGGTTTTTGTCCTTCCACCCTTTTTGATTGTGACAGCCCTCTGAAGAGAGTTGGCTGGAGACTTTGATTTCCATTTCACTAAGGAAGCTACTGATGCCCAGAGAAGCTAGAGAGCTTGTTCAAAGCACCACAGCAAATCAACCCTACTTTATACACCAGTGGAGAGGTAAGAGATATAATATCAATCACTCAGTTCATTCAAAACCAGACTAGACAAAGTTAGAGAGACTTTCAAAGGTGCTAGGAAATTGCCCTGGGGACCAGTGTCCCACAAAGGCCAGAATGGATTTTTAAAAATATACAGATAGATAAATAGATTACATATAGATATAATATTTTCCCTCACTTTCCCATGCCCTTTAATGCACACGCCAACCAACTACCTATGCAAAGAAAACTTTCCAGAGAGCCTGAAGAATGGATGTGGATTTGTGTAACTCCTGCCTACTTTCCCTTCTTTTTCACTTACCTTTTCTTCTAGAGGTTCTTTCTTCCATCGCTAATTATCCAACACTCAGTTCTCTTATATTTACAGACCCCCAAGGCAGGTCCAGTGGGTGGCATCGAAGAGGAAGCCTGGAGGTATTCGTTGGTTCCCTGAGAAGGCTGAGGATGTACCCTTGTTAAGTGGGGGGTGTACGTGCTCTGTTGAAATATCAGCTGTTATAGCTGCCAAAGAAGTTCCTGAGCCACCCGAAGACTTTTCTCTTCAGTCCAACCATGTGTTCACCTTGCCCCAAAGGTCAGAACTAATATTAACAAGCAACTGCAGAATGGGGAAATTAAAACCAGCTATGGAGACAGGCAAGTTCTGGATTTCGCTGGGGCTGAGTTTCAGATGGGTCTTCAGTGTAAATGGGCACAATCCCTTACTGGAAAGCAATCTGGCAATATGAAGCAAGAGAATAAAAATGTTCATTTCCTTTGTCCTAGTTATTGCACTCCTGGGACTCAATCCTGAGTCAATAACCCCCAAAGCATGAAAAAGCTCAGGACATACAAATTTTTATTTTATTCATAGAGCTATTTTCTGATAGCAACAACTGATAACCTTTAAGTCCTCCAGGAGGAAAAGCAGTTTACTGGATCTTTGCTGTAACCACTGAGGATGATGGCTCTAAGACTGAAATTCTGGGGAAAAAATAATTATGCTACAATTTTGGGTGAGGAACCTAAACATGTATCGTTATGCTTTTCCCTGGACATTGGGCAGATCCATTACTTCTATTTTTTGTGCTCTCAAAACCAAGCCACGAACCTGTTGATGCTCTTGTTATTGTCCTTTGTTCATTCATTCACCTGACAAATGTCTATTGCTTCCTAATATATGCTGTGTCCAGTATTAGGGGATGGGGCTAACAAGATGAACCAGACACAGTCATTGTTCTCAAGTTGCTGGCAGTCTAGTGGCAGCAGAAATAGAAGTCACTCATAGCTGTTCATTTTAAGTCCTGTGACAGAATGAACCATACGGTGATGTGGGGCCCCAGAGGAAAAGACTTAACTGGGGAGGTGTGTGGTCAGTAAAAACACTCAGAAAAGTAATCCTTGAGCTAATTAAGACAGGGTTCGAATCCTGACTCTACTACTTCAGTATAAGAGAGGGTGAACTGTGAGAATGAAGTGAATTCACTCGACGTCTCTAACTTAGCCTCAATGCCCCAAACTGGGTTGTCCTGAGAATGAAATTAGATAACATATACAGGAGAGTCACGGATGCATCCGGAGACAATGCTGCTCACGAGCTTACATTTCCCGGGCCTTCATTTCACTTATCTGGGAAACAGAACCAAGAGTAAGTATGTGTCTGGCTACATTCTTCACAATGTTAGGAGGGCCAAGACAAATAAAGGCTACAGGGCAGGCTTGAGACAGCCTCCTCCTCCTCCTCCCCTTTGGCTCAATAAAGCCAAAGGCCCTCCTCCTAACTCTTATCTTAGGGGAGCAACTCTTACTGCTACCTCCTCCAACCGTGAACTTCCCCTTGCCCCGCCCAACGCGAGCACAAAGCACCACCTACTGCTGGGGCGCAAGCGCTGCAGCTTTCGGCGCACTTAGGTAGGCGGTTCGGCGCACGTAGGTGGGCGGTCCGCCGCACTGAGGGCGGGGCTTTGGCTACTTCGCGGTTCCGCTCAGAGTTCCGTCGCCTAAAAAGTGGCAAAATCCCTTTTGTAAGTAACCGGAAGCACCAAGTGGACTTCTCAGTAGAGGGAAAAAGCACTGAGATTCAGCTGTCTGAGCGGGAGGAACAGGAGCCTAACTAGAAACTCCTCTCGTCATTCATTGCCCCTAGGCTTCCGCTCTCTTCCTTCAGCGTCCGCCAGTTCCTCCTCCGGCCAATGAGAGCTAAGGAAGTTGAAGCCCCGCCCCAGTGCGTCAGACGCTTTTGTGGCACGCACGAGAACGCCTGCGCAAACGCGCGCGGGAGGCGGGCCGGGCCAACTTCCGAACAGCAAGCAGTTCGCCCGCGCCTATATTGGCGCGGGCTGTCCCGGCCCGTTAAGATGTTGCGTGTGGTGAGCTGGAACATCAATGGGATTCGGAGACCCCTGCAAGGGGTGGCAAATCAGGAACCCAATAACTGTGCCGCCGTGGCCGTGGGGCGCATTTTGGACGAGCTGGGTGCCGATATCGTCTGTCTTCAGGAGACCAAAGTGACCAGTGAGCGCTCTGAATTCCAGGATCCCCACATACTTTTTCTTTTTCACGAACTTTTGCCCCCTGCTCCATGTAATTTTACTTTCCCAGTTTCCTATTTTTAGAGTCCTGCCCTTAGGCCCAGATCCCTTCCCCCTTAAACGCCCATTTCCCACCCTAACTAGATCCCCTCATTGCACTCCATCTCCTGTCTTTAGCAAACTTTAGCTCCTCCTCCAAATCCCGTATCTAGTCAGATTCCCACTCGTTCTCCGGCCCCGAATTCAGTCTCCTGAATTTCCTCCTTCCATACGCTGTACATCTCCCCGCCACCCAGTCAAACCCCCCAATTCTTCATCCTTGCCCCAAGCTCAGATCGTCTAATTCCCACTCCATCTTTGACCCCAGCTCAGTCTTTGCAATTTCCTCCTTTTCACACCTCTACCTCAGAACCCCAATACCCCCATCCCCATCTTTTTTCACCAGCAGAAAGCCCCTAATTCCCACCTCATTTCCCACCCCAAGCTTAGATGTTCTCTTATTTCTTCTCCCTATTATTTTCTCTCAGAATCCCCTAATTCCTTTTCCCTCCATCCCCAGTTCAGATCCCCAAATTCCTTCTCTCTTACCTCCCACCCTTAGCTCAGATTCCCACTTTCCTCTCTCATGTCCATCCCCACCTCCAGCTCCCTCCCATTGTCCAGACCCCCAGGCTTAGGTCTGATTCTTTTCCCCTCCCACCTAATTCTCCACCTCCACTTCATAGTCTCTAACCCTCCCCCTTCCCTTCTGATTCTGATATCAATTTCCTCTCCGGCTTTTCCCATCTTTCTAGCTTCTCCTCTAATCATAGATACTTCATTTCCTTCACCCCCAACTCTGGCTCTGATGTGTGCAAGGAATTAGCCTACACCTGTGATTCCAGGCCTTTGTGTTTCGTGCATGCTAGATTTACTTCTGACTTAATCTTACATTTTTTTTTTTTCCCCAGGGGATGCACTGACAGAACCCCTGGCTATCGTTGAGGGTTATAACTCCTATTTCAGCTTCAGCCGCAACCGTAGTGGCTATTCTGGTAAATGGGGCCTTCTGTGGACTTTAAATTAGTGATGGTGGCAGGTAGGGGAAGAGGGTTTCCAGTATTTGATGAGAGGGTAATAAGAAATTTAGGTATTTAGTTTACAGAGCTAAAGCTGCATAATAGTTATGTGAAATATAATTTTTATGTATAAAATTGTCCTACTGGACCTCAGAAGTACAGTAGTAGTGTGATACTTAATTGTGTGAACTGTGAAGCCAGACAGCCTGGGTTTGAATCACGACTCATTTCCTAGCTGTGTACCCTCTGGCAAGTTACTTTACCTCTTGGTGCCTCAGGTTCCTCAGCTAGAAAATGAGGATAATGTTTACCTTCTAGGGCTGTTACAAGGATTAAATGAATTAATCTGCGTGTTAATAGCTAATACTTCTTGAGCACTCACCATATATCAATGTAAAAAACTTAGAACATTAGCCGTTACTCTCCTATGGCTTTTTTGGATGCAGGAAGTGAGACTCTAGGGTTTGAGTAAGGTTGCCCGAGAGCCACACTTTGTGAAGATGACTTAGGTGACCTGTGTGGGGACAGTTGGAGTGGGACAGGCTGTACAACAGGTTATTGGCTGCCAGGTATGCTCAGAGTACCCTGTCTGTTTCCAGGTGTAGCCACCTTCTGTAAGGACAGCGCTACCCCAGTGGCTGCTGAAGAAGGCCTGAGTGGCCTGTTTGCCACCCAGAATGGAGATGTGGGATGCTATGGAAACATGGATGAGTTTACCCAAGAGGAACTCCGGGCTCTGGATAGTGAGGGCCGGGCCCTCCTCACACAGCACAAGATCCGGTAATAGCTCATATCTCCCTGCTACTGAGCACTGCTGGTGCGACTTTTTAAGTGTGAAGATTCTAAGGCTTGCCTTGTAAACATACATGCACCACGGAGAAGTTCCCAAATTTGCCTTTCCTCGTTTAGTCCTGGCTGGGCTGCTCACTATGTGACCCTGGCAAGTTATGTTCCCCTCTGAGGCTTGAGTTCCATCTCCACAGTCTGGGGCTGGCCAGGCGATCCAGCTCTTACTACCACAGACACCTCAAAAGCAGCTTAGTGCTGAACTCACTGCCGCATGTTGCTCTCTTTCTGGGTGTTCTGTCTTTGTGAATAGCGGCACCATCACCTGGTTGTCATCGTTAGATGTCCCTCTCCCTGCCTTACCAATAGACAGTCCCCAAGTCCTGTGCATGCCAGCTCATTTGTGTCTCTTTAACCCATTTCTTTTCCATCCCAGACAGTCACTAAATGGAAGTCACGTGGTATGGGGGAGGGACAGGAGGGGAGGTTTGAAACTGACTCCTTTTGGGTGTTTTTCTTTTCTCCAGCACGTGGGAAGGAAAGGAGAGGACCTTGACCCTAATCAACGTGTACTGCCCCCACGCAGACCCTGGGAGGCCTGAGCGGCTGATCTTCAAGATGCGCTTCTATCGCTTGCTGCAAATCCGAGCAGAAGCCCTCCTGGCGGCAGGCAGGTACTGCAAGCCTGGGCAGCAAGGCTTCCTTGAGTTTGTCATGAGTACCCAGCCCTGTGTCAAGCTCCATTGAAAGGGATATGGACCCTTTGTCTCTGAATTCTTTCACAGCATAGTTTCAGACACCAGTATGCCCACCTGAGTGGGCTCTGCTCAAAACAAACATGGGTTTTGTACTCTGAGCACTTATTCAGGCTCCTGCTCTTGCTCATTGTGAGTGAGCCCTAGGGCTAGTCTTGCCTCTGTTTTCTCTTTTGTCAAATGAATATATGAATCTCTACCTGACAGAATAGTTTTAAGGGTGAAATGAGATGACAATCGTAGAGTGCCTGGGAGCAAAGGAAAGTCTTGTTCCAGGGAAGGACAGGAAAGTGAGGATGGGTTAGAGCAATCAAGGGGAGATGGTATCTGAGTTCAGCTTTGAAGGACAAGAAAAATGCCCATTAGGTACTGATCAGTGAGGCAGTCATGTCAAACAGGGAACACTCACCTTTGGAGATCAGAGTTGGGTTGGTCAGATGTGACAGGCAGCAAGGTTGTGGTAAGATTGGAGAGGTAGGCTGCTATGAGTAGCTGTTGGCTAGAAAGCCTCAATATGGGAGGTGGCCTGTCTGAGCTCTTGGGCCCAGGGAAAAGTATACGAGCCAGGACTGCTGCACCACTTTCTAACAATCCCACATTGTATTTTTCAGCCATGTGATCATTCTGGGTGACCTGAATACAGCCCACCGCCCCATTGACCACTGGGATTCAGTCAACCTGGTAAGGCTCCCTCTAGGTCCCTGGCCCCACTCCTGACTGATTCTGTTTGTCTAGCCAACCAACACTGAGTTTTTGGCCCAGGGACAGCTTCCTTTATGGGAAAGTAGAGCTTGGTTTGCAATACTATTCTTATAGTACTGAGGACTGGTCATTCATTCAGTAGACAATACTGACTCTGTCCATGGCCTGGCCCTGAGCCCCATACTGAGTACTCAGGAGTCAGATCCAGCTCTTGGCTCCTAGGAACTCTCAGCATGGTAGAGGGCTACAGACACATGGCTAGCAGGTTATAGGATGGTATTCTCAGCGCAGAGGCACAGATGGCATCCCAGAAAACTATGGGAGTTCAGAGATGGGATTCCTAGGTGAGCTCAGACATCAGGACAGGCAGCTGAAAATGGCTGAATCTTAAAAGATGAGTAGAACAGAGCTTTGAGATAGCAAAGCATTCTAGCATGGGCAAAGGTTTCAAGGTGAGAATTTGCATTGTGTGCATGGGGAACCACAAGTCCCTTTCTTGTTAGTGACGTGGGAAGGGAGGTGCGTGGCGGAAGGTGGGGCTGAAGAGTCTTTGGGGAGTCAGATTTCAAGGACTGTGAATTCCACATCGCCTTGGTCATTTCCTTAATACACTCTGTTTCTTGCTTGTGAGCTTTCAATACCTCTCTGTTACCTCTGTGATGCAGAGAAAACATGGAGGCCTAGTATTCAAGGCTCTTGGTCTGTGACCTGTCTCTTTTTCCACCTTCAGTGTCCCTACACATTTTGTCCTCTTGAGACAGGTTGTTGCCTTTCTACCTGTTGCAAAAGCTATTCTCATTCTGACTTTTCTCACTGTGCCCTGAATTGGTAGACATGACTCCCTTTCTATCTTTTTTTTTATAAGAATCTCTTATCTCTAAGTCCCACTAGGCCCATGGTTTTCAACCCCTAACTGCATATTAGAACAAAAATATCAATATCTTAGCACTACTCCAGACCAATGAACTCAGTACTCTTGGGTGTGGGGCCAGAGTAGTGGCAT
The DNA here is from genome assembly GCA_004027715.1 of Plecturocebus donacophilus. Lineage (NCBI taxonomy): Eukaryota > Metazoa > Chordata > Mammalia > Primates > Pitheciidae > Plecturocebus > Plecturocebus donacophilus. The sequence continues at coordinate 2,392 of PVKP010035815.1, read as the reverse complement.
GTTCTGAAAGCCCCCAGTGTAACTTTATTGTGCAGCCAGGCTTGAGAACCACTGCCCTAGGATCTATAAGCCAGCTCTCATCTTGGCTTACCTCATGTCTCTTGATGGGGGATCAGTGATTTCTGCTGGCACAGTCCCACTCAGCACTGAGCTTGGCTCAGAGAAGGGGCCATGGGAATATTCCTTCATTAATTTGCAGAAGAGCTACATAAATGTAGATATGGCTCCCAGCTGGGAAAATGAACAGAAGTGAGAGAATGGTGGTGGTGGTGTGGTGGGGAGCAGAGAGAATGCTACAAAGTGTGAGCCTTCAGTTCCTCCCTGCCACATTCCTCTTATGCATTTATTCAGTGTGCTCTTGCAGATTCCTGTGATAGCATCATACAGCTTTATGCCTTCTCTACTTAGTCCAGAGCTATCCTAGATCTCTCAAGTATGTATACCTTCTTCATTTTCTCCTTCAGGAAGAGAGAACTGATAGTGTCAGCTCAGATGACATAGACAGTCTTTCCGAAATAGCAGAACATGTCCACTTACCACCAGACTTGCTCTTTTAGTCTTGTCATTTCTCTAAATGGCAGCATCATTCCCTCGGTTGCTTCAACTTAAAACCTAGGAACTGTGCTATTACTGTCTGTCTTTCTTACCCTACTTCCCACATTCAGTCAGTCAGCAAGTACTGTTGAATCTAGCTACAAATCATCTCGTAATTTCATGCTTCTGTCTCCTCTGGCACCCACCCTAGTCCGAGTGTCCATCAATCATCTTGCTTGTGTGACTATGACAGTCATTTCCTGCTGGTATTGTGGTCCCAAGTCTGGTCTTTCCTCAAGTCTTTTGGGTATGCAGCATACTTCCTCCACAGGCCCAGCACAGAGACTGTCCTTAAAGTTAAGAGCACCCTCCACCTAGGTTACTCTTGCTCAGCCTCCACACCTCAGCTCCAGATCACTTCTTGAAAGAAAGCCTCTTTGGTCTCCAGGAGTAGATTGGGTTCATACTTTGTCCCTGGCATCATGCTTGACACATAATAGGTATTCCATGAACATTTGTTGCACTGAATGACTGGGTGGGTAGGTGGATTGAATGGATAGATTGATGGATGATGGATTGGGGATCAGAGCCTAAGGAAGTATTCAGACCTGGATCCTTGCAGGTCCTCAGCTCAGGAGTTATGCCTGGTCATTGAGGGCTTTGACACACCAGATAAACCAAATAGTGCCAGAGGGTTTAAAGGAAGAAGCTGACAGTCTTCCTATCTGTTAACCCCAGCCCTACTTCATAGAGGCAACCACTTTTTTTTGCATTTATTTAATTTTTTTTTTGCATTCATTTAATTTTTTAAATTATACTTTAAGTTCTGGGGTACATGTGCAGATTTTGCAGGATTGTTACATACGCATACACATGCCATGGTGGTTTGCTGCCTCCATCCCTCCATCACCTACTTTAGGTATTTCTTCCAATGTTATCCCTCCCCAGTCTCCTCACCCCTGCTATTCCTCCTCTAGCCCCCCACCTCCCAACAGACCCCAGTGTGTCATGTTGCCCTCCCTGTGTCCATGTGTTCTCATTATTCAACACCTATGAATGAGAACATGTGGTGTTTGGTTTTCTGTTCTTGTGTGAGTTTGCTGAGAATGATGGTTTCCAGATTCATCCATGTCCCTGCAAAGGACATAAACACATCCTTTTTTATGGCTGCCTAGTATTCCATGGTGTATATGTGCCACATTTTCTTTATCCAGTCTATCATTGATGGGCATTTGGGCTGGTTCCAGGTCTTTGCTATTGTAAACAGTGCAGCAATGAACATACGTGTGCATGTGTCTTTATAATAGAACGATTTATAATCCTTTGGGTATATACTCAATAATGGGATTGCTGGGTCAAATGATATTTCTATTTCTAGATCCTTGAGGAATCGCCACACTGTTTTCCACAGTGGTTGAACTAATTTACACTCCCACCAACAGTGTAAAAGTGTTGCTATTTCTCCACATCCTCTCCAGCATCTGTTGTCTCCAGATTTTTTTTTTGAAAGAAAGAAAAGGAGAGAAAAGGAGAAAGAAAGAGCAAAAGAAAGAAAAAAAAGAATGAAAGAGAGAAAGAAAGAGGAAGAGAAAGAGGGAGAGAGAACAGGATTCTTGTTTTATTGCCCAGGCTAGAATGCAGTCTCAAAATGGGTATTAGAAACCTCTTTTATGCCAATAATTGTGCTTAACAATGGAGACAGGAAGGAATAGGGGATGAAAATAACAAATAAGCAGCCAACCAATATTTTATTTAAACCTGTGAAATGCTATGCAATTGCTGAGGAGTGATTTACTTCCAATTATGTGGTCACTTTTAAAATAGGTGTAATGTGATACTGAGAAAAATGTATGTTTTG
>PVKP010035814.1:0-22967 GCA_004027715.1 Plecturocebus donacophilus | reverse complement strand
AGTTCTGAAAAACAGAGTCGGTGATTTGGGAGTCAAGGGAGGTGAGATGAGAGGAGAGATTAGGGGATCCTAGATGAGAGGGGCTTGATTTCCTTTGGAGACTGTGGGAAATGATTTCTGAGGGGCATGTTCTGGATCCAGGGGGGAGGGGTCTCGGGAAAGGAGGCGTTGGGGTTGTGAGAGGCGGTGCTGGCCCCAGAAGGCCTGAGAGGAGATTTTTCTAAGGGCCAGGTTCTACGTCTCCCGCAGCCTTTGGGTTATTCTGTCCACCCTCTGCCAAAGGCCCTGATTTCCCGTCCCTACTTCACCACCCAATCTAACCCGTAGTCCCGCCATTGCCAGGTCGCAGCCCAGATCCTGGAGGGCCGGAGGTGATGGGGTCTCGCAGCAGCAGCACTTCCCTAGTTCAGCACCCTCCATCCCGGACGACACTCAAGAAGACCCCGGGCAGCCCGGAGCCTAGTCCAGAGGCAGCCGCCGACGGCCCCAAGGTTTCTCCTCCTGAGCGCCGCACTGAGGATCCCAACGATCAGATCCCTGGTTCCCCGGGTCCCTGGCTAGTGCCCAGCGAGGAACGGCTCTCGCGGGCCCTAGGAGTCCGGGGGGCAGCGCAGCTCGCTCAGGAGATGGCAGCCGGAAAGCGGAGGCACTGAGCCTACCTCTGACGGCTCGGGGCTCACTAGTTACCGCCCAACCTGGATCCGGCCCGTCTGGCCGCCCGGTACTTGGTACCTCCCCAGAGCTTCCACTTGGTCTGGTCCCCTCTCCCGCTGCGCAGTGGCTCTGCCCACACTCCCCTCGCAGCGTCAGTGGTACAACCCTTCCAGCCCGGCCAGCCTGAACTTCTGGTTCTGGGGCGGGCGGGGGTGTGTGTGTGTAATAAAATGGTTCGAAACGGTCTTGGCTTGCCAGGTGCTCGAGGCGGGGTAGGGCTGCTCAGAGCACTCTGTAAAGGAGCGAGTGGGTCGATCCTGTTTAGAGTAATCGCTGACGTGCTTCGTGCAACTGGTTTCCTGCTTGCACACAGATCTTTGCTTCTGCCTGCCGGTTCTCAGCCCAGCGTGCTTTCTCCCCATTCTTTTTCTCTTCACTGTCTCCTGCTCCTCTCCTTATTCATTCAGTTCACCTTTTTGGAGGTGTGCAGGGGCTCACACATAAATTATTGTGCATGGCATGGTGGGCCTGTCGTGGCGGGACTACACCAGTGTACCCACAATCCTGGCTCGGAATCATCGAGACCCTCAGCTGACGTCGGGATAGCAGCAGGGCAAAGCAGGGCGGCTTCCTTCGCCAGGGGCCTGTGGTCTCCCACTTCCGGCCTAGTCGGCCAGCTTTTGCTGGCACCTAGGCTACCACTCTCCCGGCACCAGCTGGGGACCTGGAGCCCCCTTTGGGGCGGAGCAGGGAAGGTGTGAGTCAGCGCCCCCGGGCGGCCCGAGCTAAAAAAGGCTGTTAGAACCTTTGGGCCGTGCCCCCATTTTCCGTACATGGTGAAGAACTGCAGCTGGGCTTGTGTGCACACGCCACACACTGGGCGTTCCTGGCCCTGGGAGAGGCCCAGAGTTTCCTTCACCCTGGGAACAGAGCCCCACAGCCAGGGCTTATATGGCCAGCGGGACTCCAACCGGGGTAGCCGCGAGGAAGGCGCTGGCAGAGGACAGAAATGTCCAGTCACCTCCGCTGTCGCCACATCCTGAGAACTCGGCCCCATCCCCCCCAGGAGGGAAGCTGTGGTCTGACGGAATGGGCACATTTTGCCCCTGTGGGGAGAAGACCGGGAAGGAAGAAAGAAATTAAAGGTCCTGGTGGGGCGTGGTGGCTCACCCCCATAATCCCAGCACTTTGGGAGGCCGAGGCTGGCGGATCACCTGAGGTCGGGAGTTTGAGACCAGCCTGACCATCATGGAGAAACCCCGTCTCTACTAAAAATACAAAAATTAGCCAGGGGTGGTGACATGCTCCTGTAGTCCCAGCTACTCGGGAGGTTGAGGCAGAATAGCTTGAACCTGGGAGGCGGAGGTTGCAGTGAGCCGAGATTGCACCATTGCACTTCAGTCTGGGTAATAAGACTGAAACTCCCTGTCAAATAAATAAATAAATAAAAATAAAAGAGAAAGGAAAAAAGAAAAGAAAGAAATTAAAGGACCCGAGTGTGACAGTGCAGGTGGCCTTGGAGAGGAAAGAGGAACTGTGAAGACAAGCTGCGAGAGCTGGGAGCTGGAGGGTGAAGAGGTGAACACTGAGTGGTTAGAGCTGTAGATAGACATTGTGGGAGAGTGTGCCAGGGTGGCTTCCAGCTACCCCTGACTCAGAGCCTGGTGGAGGTGTGGTTCTTCAGAAGTCAGCAAAGGGCTCAAGAGCCCCAGTCCTATAAATACAGTCCCACCCAGGAGACTAATAATAGTAACCCCAGCCAGCATGTACTTAGTTTTATCTTTGCTCCTGGCTTTATTGCAATATTTATTTTCATCTACAGTAGTTGCACATCCGCTCAATGATCCAAATATGTCCATTTCACAGAGGAGGAAAGTGAGGCCCAGGGAGCGCAGGTAGCTTGAGAGAAGAGGGTCAAAGCAAGATTTAATCAAGGCCTGATTTCCAAGCCTGTCCTGTTAATTTCACCTGCATTGAAAAGTATTAATTGAACCCCAAATGTATACATTGCACTGTGCTAGGTACTGTGGAGATGCTGGAGGAACAAGACATAACATTTCTATCTTTGTGTAGCTGAGGGTTAACAGATGTCAGACAAAAAAGACAAGAAAATGAATAAATAAAAAACCAGAGTGGCTCACACTTGTAATCCCAGCACTTTGGGAAGCCGAGGCTGGCAGATCACCTGAGGTCGAGAATTTGAGACCAGCCTGACCAACATGGAGAAACCCCATCTCTACTAAAAATACAAAAATTAGCCAGGCGTGGTGGCAGGCCCCTGTAATCCCAGCTACTCGGGAGGTTGAGGCAAGGAGAATTGCTTGAACCCGGGAGGCGGATGTTGCAGCAATCAGCCAAGATCGTGTCACTGCACTCCAGCCTTAGTGACAGAGCAAGACTCCGTCTCAAACAACAACAACAACAACGACAACAAAACCCATTTCAGGACAGATATGGTGGTTCGTGCTTGTAGTCCCAGCACTTTGGGAGGCTGAAGCGGGTGGGTTGCTTGAGCCTATGAGTTTGAGACCAGCCTGGGCAACATAGAGAGTCCTCCTCTCTACAAAAAATTGAAAAAAATAGCTGTGTGTGGTGGCTTATGCCTGTAGTCCCAACTACTTGGGGTGCTGAGGTAGGAAGATCACTTGAGCCCGGGAGGTTAGGGCTGCAGCGAGCCATGATTTTGCCACTGCACTCTAGCTGGGATGACAGTGAGACCTTATTTTAAAAAAAAAAAAGTCCAGATGTGGTGGCTCACACCTGTAATCCCAGCACTTTGGGAGGCCAAGGCGCGTAGATCACCCGAGGTTGGGAGTTCCAGACCAGTCTGACCAACATGGAGAAACCCCGTCTAAAAATATGAAATTAGCTGGGCGTGGTGGCACATGCCTGTAATCCCGGAAACTCAGGAGGCTGAGGCAGGAGAATTGCTTGAACCTGGGAGGTGGAGGTCGTGCCATTGTACACCAGCCTGGGCAACAAGAGCAAAACTCTGTATCCAAAAAAAAAAAAAAACAAAAAAAAAGACAATTTCAGAGAGAAGTGAGAGCCATGAAGCTGTGAAGGAGGTTATATTGTGGGAGATGATGGTGGGCTTCTGGCCTCTCTGAAGATGTAACACTTGAGCTGGGACCTGAATGACCAGAAGCCAGGTATATGAAGCACCGAGCAAAGGACATTGACAACAGGAGGAATAGCAAGTGCAAAGGCGCTGAGGCGGAACCAGGTTCGTCTTGTTTCAGAAACTCAGATGTGTCCTCACAGAGTTGGCACGCACGTACTCATCACTGGGAAGAGTATGTTTCATCCTTTCCACTATTTGCTCACACTTCCGGCAACCTGGACTGAAGGGGGGTGCTCTTTCCTTAGTTTTGAGGGGCCCTGTGTGGGCAGAGCAAGCAGGCAGGCCCTTGGGTTGAATCCTCCTGGCCACCCAGTTATGATTCTCCCCTACTTCAAGTGAGAGGAATATAAAAACAACATCTAGTCTGGAGAGTGTGTCCCTCAGGGTACCTCTGGGATTCTGATTCCAGGAGACCAGATGCATGTCTTAGATGAAGAGATTAAGGATGAGCTGGGGGAAATAACTTGCTCAAAATAATACACTCAGCCAGGTGTGGTGGCTCATGCCTGTAATCTCAGCACCTTGGGAGGCCAAGGCAGGAGGATCGCTTGAGGTCAGGAGTTCAAGACCAGCCTGACCAACACAGCGAGACTGCGTCTCTACTAAAAAATAAAGTGTCTACAAATGTCACCCAGCCTTGCACCCCAGGAACTGTCGTTTCATCTTTCCAATCCCCCAGAAATAAACTTTCCTATTCCTCATATACGATTGTGCTGACTGGCCCCTCTCTTCAGAACCAAGAAACTGAGGCCCAACATTTAGGGCCAGGACTTCCTGGACTTCCTTGGGATTGCAGAGCACAGAATCAGACCCTAGGCTCTAACACTATTACAAAAAAAAATTTTTTTTAAAGATGGGGTTTCACCATGTTGGTCAGGCTGGTCTTGAACTCCTGACCTCAGATGATCTGCCCACCTCCGCCTCCCAAAGTGCTGGGAGTACAAGCATGAGCCACCACGCCCGGCCCCCAAAATTTTTTTAAATAGAGACAAGCTCTCACTACATTGCCCAGGCTGGTCTCGAACTCGAGCTGAAGTGATTCTTCCACCTTGGCCTCCCAAAGTGTTAGGATTACAGGTGTGAGCCACTGCTCCTGGCCTTGGGCTCTAACATTAGAAACAAGGCTTGCCTTATTTCTTATCAGCTCAATGCTTACCAAGCCCTGTTCTCACAGCCTTTACATGGGCAGGGTCTTATTCCCATCACTGCTTGGAGGTTTATTCTACTGTCCACAATCCATTATCCAAAATTCTGGAGAATAAAAAGCTCTGGAAACTGGTGGTTTTCTGACAAGTTAGGCATTATTTGGTTACAAAACTTGACCTGATCTAATGAGGAACACTTTTCTTTCTTTGTTTTTCCTTTTTTGGAGACAGGATCTTGCTCTATTGCCCAGGTAGGAGTGCAGTGGTCTGATCATGGTTCACTGCAGCTTGGAACTCCCAGGCTCAAGCAATCCTGCCGCCTCAGCCTCTCGAGTAGTTGGGATTACAAGCTCGTGCCTAGACTAATTTTTAAAATTATTTGTAGAGACAATTATGTTCCCAAGATTGATCTCAAACTCCTGGGCTCAAGGGATCCTTCCACCTGAGCCTCTCAGAGTGCTGGGATTACCGGCATGAGCCACCGCACCCGGCCAAAGAACACTCTTCAGTCCTTACTTAACTAGTTATTGTGAACGTTCATACTTTTTCTTTAATAAATACTGTTTTTATTTTTTTTTTAACGCGTCAGCTCCAAACCCCCGCTGAGAGTATGTGCACGGGAAGACTCTGAAATCAAAAATGTTCTGAATTCTGGCAACGTACTGGGCCCCAAGTCTTTCGGATTTAACTCTGTCTCGGCTGTTTTATTCAGTTAAGGAAACGGAGTCACTCCATCCCAAAGCCAGATTCCCGTGGTTCTAAGTTGAAGCTGTCTCGGGAGTATTTGCATTCCAAAAAGGCGAAGGGTCCCGCTATTTATTACTGCTCCTGGTACCTGGAGCTGCCACGCATCCCGCCAATGGGGCGCCCTGGGGGCTGTGTGCCAGGCTGGGAGTATCCTTGGCGGGCGGGGCCAGGGGGCTTCCGGGGCGGCAGCCACCTGGCCCGGCCCCCTCCGGCCCCGCCCGCGTCAGCTCTGCGCGGTGATTCACTCCCTCCTTCGCCCCGGGGCCCCCTTCCCGGCCAGACGGCGGGCAAGACGGCTGGGTGTGCAGCGTCCTCGAACCCACGAGCAAGCGAGCAGATCCTCCGAGGCCCCAGGGACTCCAGCCCATGCCATGGCGGATTCTGAGCGCCTCTCGGCCCCAGGCTGCTGGACCGCCTGTACCAACTTCTCGCGCACCCGAAAGGGAATCCTCCTGTTTGCTGAGATTGTGAGCTTCCTGGGGCAGGCGCGTGGGCAAAAGCGGGATGGGGTGGCTGGACCACGCGGAACCGGATGGCCCGGGTGAGGCAGGCACATGGCCGGGGCGCTTGGCAGTAGGGTGCAGGTGGGTGGGTTCACGGTGGAGGCCTGAAACCCGGGGCGCACGGCGAGTCGGTGGGGTTTGGAAAAGAAGGTGGTTGAGATCTAGTGGCCCCCGGGGTGAGGCAAGGAGCCTATAAAGCATACGGAGGGCTGCGTAGGGGGAGCCTGTGTGGACTCATCAGTGGACGCATCGAAGGGGTCCCGTGGTGCTGAGAAGTGAGGGCCTCCTGCGGCAGGGCGTGGCGCGGCCTGGGCACTGGAGGGCGGGCTGGCAGCGCGCCCAGGGGCAGGGCCTGTTGGGGTGGGGCCTCCCCGCGCTAGTCCCGCGGTGTAGAGCGCCCCACCCTTTGCCAGTTCTTCCTTGCCCTTCTGAGGCTGGGCGGGATTTCCTTAGCTTTTCGGGGTTTCCACCCTCCTCAAAGTGGGTGCTGCCTTTGAGTCACTTGCAAAAGGGGTGCGGTGCCTTTAACGGAGTCCCGCCTCTCTGGTGTCACTCTCACCACTTCCCAAAGGGGTTGCTGGGGGAACCGCGTGTCCCGCCTAGGTCAAGGCCACAAAGCCGGCGTCACCCGGGCTCGCAAAACACCTGGCAGCGCCACTCCCCTCAGGCTGCCCGTATCCTAGAAGGGAAAGGGGGAGGAAACTGAGGCACCCAAGTCTACTCCTTACTTGCTGGGTGACCCTGGGCAAGCCATTAAACCTCTCTGTGCCTCAGTTTTCTCATCTAACAATTAGAGTAATAATAGTACCCAGCATGAGATTGTGGTGATGATTAAGTGAATTTGGAACACAATGGAACAAAAAGTGTTTAGCTATTATTATGTGTCATTTCCCCAGCCCTGGTAGGCATCCGAATATGGGATCCCCAATTTAAACCAATTGCCTCAGCCCTTAGGTCTTCTTTCCCATGTTCCCTTTTCCAGATATTATGCCTGGTGATCCTGATCTGCTTCAGTGCCTCCACACCAGGCTACTCCTCTCTGTCCGTGGTTGAGATGATCCTTGCTGCTATTTTCTTTATTGTCTACATGTGTGACCTGCACAGCAAGATACCATTCATCAACTGGCCCTGGAGTGTGAGAAGGGGTCAACAATGGCAAGGCCAGGGAGGGTCTGGGCAATTAGGATTGTCTGGGGAACTCTGGACGCTGAATTCCCTCTTCTCCTCCCTACACTTCACAGGATTTCTTCCGAACCCTCATAGCGGCAATCCTCTACCTGATCACCTCCATTGTTGTCCTCGTTGAGAGAGGAAACCACTCCAAAATCGTCGCAGGGGTAAAGGTCATGGGAGCAGCTCTGAAGCAAAGAGAAAAGGGTTTGAGGAACCAGCCAGGGGCAATTTCTGCCTGTGCGTCTGGCAGAAAGCCTGTGATCCATAGCAAGTCACACTTGTCCTCAGGGCATGTATGTCCCAGGCCTTGGTTTTGCCACCCAAGGTCTTCATTTACTGTGAAGGGCGGTCCCTTGTCAGACACAAGGACCTTGGTGGGAAGTACAAACAGGTGGCAGCTTTGTCAATGCACTAGACTACCATCTGCAAGAACTTTGTCCCATATGTAGTAGGAATTGGGGCCGGGCAGGGAGACTCATGCCTGTATTCCCAGCACTTTGGGAGGCTGAGGCCAAGGCAGGTGCATCACTTGAGGTCAGGAGTTTGAGACCAGCCTGGCCAACATGGTGAAACCCAGTCTCTTCTAAAAACGCAAAAATTAGCCAGGCATGGTGGTGGGTGCCTGTAATCCCAACTACTAAGGGGGCTGAGGCAGGACAGTCACTTGAACCCAGGAGACAAAGGTTGCAGTGAGCTGAGATCATGCCACTGTATTCCAGCCTGGATGACAGTGAGACTGTGTCTCAAAAAAAAAAAAAAAAGTAGTATGAATTGTGCCTGCTACGTGTAGGGCCACAGTGTGACCTCCCTGTGTTGAAGCATAGCAGGAGGGAGGGTGGGGTAGGATGCATTCTCTTGGCCTTCCCCTGGGGTTCTTTGGCTTCCCAACCTGGGGCTTCAGTCCCATCCTGCATGGGGCAGGTGCTGGAGGTGGTGAATACAAGAAGGTAAGAGACTGAGTAACCTGACCACCGAATCTAACCCCCCAACTCCTATCCTGTCCCCCAGGTACTGGGCCTAATCGCTACATGCCTCTTTGGCTATGATGCCTATGTCACCTTCCCCTTTCGACAGCCAAGACATACAGCAGCCCCCACTGGTAAGTGTGTTTGTGTGTGTTGGTGGGGGGCAAGGGGGTTGCTGAGAGGGCAAAGGAGAGAAGGAAAGCAATCTCTTAAAGATTTGAATGCTAGCTCTGTCCAGTATTGGTACTTATGGGCTTTTGTACCAATAGGTAAGCTTTAGTATTCTTGTGCATAAAATGTTCATGGACTTTGGATCTTGTTTTTCAAAACGGGCATATAGATTCAGCCAATGCTTTCTCTCTTTTCCTCACCTGCAGACCCCGCAGATGGCCCGGTGTAGGCGAACTCCCCTCATTTCTCTCTGCAATCTGCAAATAACTCCTCTATTGAAATACTCCTCCCCATCCCCACAACAACATTCCCAGCCAACCAATTCCCACCCCCTCATTGAGGTATAAGTGCCTTTATTGGGAGACTTTTGTCTTCTAGCCTGCCAATCAACCCTCCTGGGTGTGGCCTTCATTATGCTTGTGCCTAGGTCCTCCTTGGGCAGGATCCAATAGGAGATACCAGTTTTGCCTGAACCATGCCCCCAACTAAGTCACAAAATGAGGGAGGAGGGAGACTTAGATTTCAGAGTCCAGGCCACAGGTTGTGACCCACTCCAAATAATCTCCTCGGTGTGGGTGGTGGTTCTGTAGAGGGATAAATAATAAACATATTGTTAAAATATATGATAATGAATAAAGTAATCCTTTCATCAAATGTGGGTAAATTTCAAGCATCTGGAGGGAGAAATGGAGCAGAGAAGGCTGGGGCAAGGAGGCAAAGAAGCCAGGCTTGTTTTACAACAAATGTTAAATTACTTCAATAATACAAACGAGAAGCCTGGTGAGGTGGCTCATGCCTGTAATCCTAGTCCTTTCGGGGGCTGCAGCAGGAGGATTGCTTGAGTCCAGGAGCTCTAGATCAGCCTGGGCAACATGGCGAAACCCCATCTGTACCAAAAAATTAAAAAATTAGCTGGGCACGCTGACACAAGCCTGGAGTCCCAGCGACTTGGGAGGCTGAGGTGGGAGGATCGCTTGAGTCCAAACTTTGAGGCTGCAGTGAGCCTTGATCACACACTGTACTGCAGCCTGGACAGTAGAGCAGACCATGTCTCTAAAACCGAAACAAAAATAGAAACAGACAAAGGAGGGAGGAAGAGGATTTATGACTTAGGTTGTGAGGGTGGGGTGTGGGGGTGGGGGAGTGTGGGCCTCATGGTCTACTCTGACTGGAGAATGGAGCCCCCTGCTGGACGTACTGCCTTCAAGCCAAGATACAGTTCTTGTCTCGGGCCTGTCTCGGGCGAGAGTCCCTTGGGAGCAATGAAGATGGGGAGGTGAAGGTCTCCCTTGTAGTGTCCTGAGCAGGAGTGGGTCTGCACAAATGGGGGGGCAGAGGGATGCGCTCTCCTAGGAAGAAGCCGTCATCCTCTGAGGATTCGGAGCTGGAACTGGAGGGCGAGCTGGAGCAAGATCCCGAGTCTGACCCTGATCCCGCGTCACACTGATAGTGGCGACGTCTGCTTGCGTTGCGGTGGTGATGGTGATGGTGACGGTGATTGTGACGGTGGCGGCGACGGCTGGGGGCCCTGGGTGGGGGACTGTGTGGCCTGCGGCGCTGGGCCGGGGGTGCACTCAGGGTCCGGCGCGGACCTCCTTCAGACACCAGAGGGTCGCGGAAGCTGACACGTGGGGTGCTCTGGCGACCGAAGGCACTATCATCCGGACGCGGGTTAGGCTGGCCGGGGTACTCTTGGGGCGGCTCGGGGGCACTGCGAAGCCCCAGCTCCGGCATGGAGTGGCGGTGGGGGGCCCCTCTCAGAAAGTGGGAGGGCTCCTCGGGGCCTGCAGCTGTTAAGGGGGAGACAGAGCGACTCCTTGTATCTGTCCTCCCACTGGCCCCCTCCTATGGGGAGGCCTGCGGAAGAGCCTTCTTTCCTCCACTAAGACTGGGAAAGTGGGGGCAGGGGTCGGAGAAGGGCAGGGAGGTGGGGAGCCTGGGAAGTGTGAGGCCTGGAGCAGGCTCTGGGGGGGAGAGAAGGCTGGAATGAAGAACACGGAGAAAGACGAGAGTCGTTGGGGAGCTTGGCCAGGGTACCTTGGCCAGGGTACCGGGAGTGGCTTCGGATGGAAGGGGTGTGGCATAGGCTGGAGTAGATTTGGTTTGCGGTAAATGGGGCGGGGCCTGGGTGCAGAAGATGTAGTGCGACCGGCTGGAGAAGAGGAAGAGGAACTTGTGCTCAAGCAGAGACAAGTTGAGGTAGGGGACCGGTCCTGTATTGTCAGGGTGGAACCAGGGTTCTCGAGGCAGGTGTAGTTTGGGATGGAGACCAGGCCTGGACTGGTGTGGGGAAGGAGGATGGGCTGAGATGCGGGCAGAGTCCAGGGGTGCAGCAGGTGAAGGGCCTTGGGGAGTCAAGGGGGAAGGGCCAGGGTTGAAGGAGGGGCAAGGACATGGGGGTGACTGGGCTGTGGCTGGAGGGTTAGCTCACCTGGCTCTGACTCCGTGCAGGTGCCTTTGCTGGTGGTCTCCAACGTCCCCTCCGTAGCAGAGAAAGAGGCTGTGGAGGCTGCAAGTGGGGCTGTGACAGTGCCGGCACTCCAGCTGCGGCGGCCCGGCCCTGGAGTGGTGGGCTCGGACCCAAGGCTGCAGGCTCGAGAGCAGAAGATTAGGCCTCGGCGTGGCAGGAATGGGCGGCCCAGTAGGGCCCGCCCGCAGCGACTACAGCAGAAGCAGCGCTCTGAGGCATGCCAGTGCTGGCCCTCGTAAGCCATCTGGCCTTGGTCCAGGCCTGTGGGGACCAACAAGGGGGAAAAACTGAAGCAGAATCCCCAGGCATACCCCTACCCCTTGTGAATGGGTCCCTTCTCAGGAAGAGCTGGGGAATCTGAGGCTGGGCACTCCTGGGTGCCTTCCTCTTCCGGAATGGGGCCCTTCTGGAGAAAGCAGGAAACGGGTTTTGGTTCTCTCCTGGAGACTGGCTGGTGAACCTCTCTCTCACTCCTTCCTTTCTTTCACAGGGTGCTCTCTCCCAGAGCGGCGTGGGCATTGGATTCTAAGATCCATGCCAGGCTTAGACATTAAGGAGAGTGGAAGGCTAGGCCTGAAGAGGAGGCCTGGCTGGTGGGGGCAGGGCTTGGAAGGTGGGGTGTGGCCCTCCTGAGAAAGGAGTGGGTCTCACAGGGCAGCGTGTAGCTAGAAGCTAGGCCTGACCTAGGCTGATGCAGGAGAGTGGACGAGAACAGGGCATAACTCAGGGTGGTGGAGGCTGGGCTTAGGACGAGCCCTGGGGCTGGAATTAGAGCGCCCTCTGGAGGTGGGTCTAGACGTGTGGTGGTGGCCTAGCATTGTGTGGCTGGGGATTAGAAAGCGTGGCATAGTGGGGACATTGGGAGTGGGACTTGCAACCAAGCATACAGGCCTACAGTGTTGGGGCTGGACAAAGTGCAGGGCACAGTGCAGGGTGGGACCTGGTGCAGGGTCCAGCCCCGCAGGATCTAGTGGGTGTTCTTTTGTGTGCGGAGGTGGTAGATGGTAGAAAAGAAAGACACAAGACACAGAGATAAGAGAAGAGTTCAGCTGGGCCGGGGGGATCACTGCTATCAAGGGGCGGAGTCCAGCAGTGGCCCCCACCAACCCCCCAGGCCCAACTGAATTCTTCTCTTATCTATGTGTCTTGTGTCTTTCTTTTCTGCCGTCTACCACCTCCACACACAAAAGAACACCCACTAGACCCTGCGGGGCTGGACCCTGCAGCCTGGACAGGAGGCGTCCTGGTGGGGTGGGGCTTTGGTCCAGTTGTCCATCCATCCCTCTGTCCATTCCCACCGCATTCACCCACCGATGTGCTCCCCACAGCCATCACAATACTCCGCATGGCGGGCCTCGTAGCAGGTGCAACAGTGGGGGCGGCTCTGACGCATCACATAGCGCTGCCCTCCTAGCGAAGCTTCACAGTCGAAGCAGCAGAAGTGATCCATATGCCAGTGGCGGCCCTCAGCTTCCGTGCACTCAGGGGAGAAGATGATCTGGAGGGCACAGGCCATCTGTGGCTGTCAGATGAGCCTGCCCCTGGCCCTGCCCGCCCTCCACTCCCACCCCTGGGCAGGGAGGCCCAAACCTCATCACAGGCTTGGCAGCGTGGACGAAGGCATTCGGCATGGTGACGCCCGCAATAGACCTTTCCAGCATGGTAGAAGTAGATGAGGTCAACCAGAAGCTCCCGGCACGTGGTGCACACAAAGCACTGTGGGTGCCAGCAGGCACCCAGGCCCGCACGGCTGGCAAACACTGCGATGTCCCCACCTCCAATCTGCTTCCCGCACTGCCAGGAGACAAGCACCAAGATGGTTACCATCACTGTCACCAAGATGGTCAGATGGATGGGGTCAGCCAAAGTGTGTTACACTTGGGCCTTTCCCATGGCAAACCTTTGTGACTGGCCCCACTCATGGGGTAACTTTGAGACAGGCCCTGCCTACACCAGGGATGGGGTTGGGAGGTACCTTAGAGACTGAGCCTGCTCATGGGGGAAGCCACAGAGACAGGCCCTACCCATGGTGGGTGGCCTTACAGGCAAGCCTCCCTCCTCAGGGGTGGGGAAGACAGAAAGGCCAGGCCTAGCGGGGGAAGCCACAGAGATAGTCTCCACCCACTGGAACCTTAGCAATAGATCTCACCTAACAGTAGGATCTAAGGACAGGCTCTGCCCACCACTGGGCCCTGCAGACAGGCCCTGCCACTGTGGGTCAGCTCTTGAGGACAAGTTCTGACCACAGGAGGACCAAAGAGACAGCCCATGCCCCATGTTCACTGCACAGAAGGGGAGAAAACCACACACGACAGTGGGATCCATGGGACAGATCCCTCTCCACTAGGGGCTGCCTTAGAGACAGTCCCTGCCCAACAGTGAGATGTGAGGAAGAGACCCCGCCCAGCAGAAGGGACCCTAGAGAGTCCACTGGGGCTTCAGTGGCAGGCCTCATCTTCCCACTGCCTGGAAGATGTGCCCTGCTCCCCAGGGCTTGGAGCAGAGGCATTGGTCACTCGCTGAGGCCCTCCATGGCTCACCTCCTCACAGATGGCCCCAGTGATAGTCACCGGGAAGATGCGCACAATGCCACGCCCCAGATTCTCCCGCTTCCGCTGCTGGCTGAAGGCTCTGAGCTCTTTCTTCTCCTCCTCTTCCAGTGCGGTACAGTACTGTGCCTGGGAGGAGAAGGCATCTCCCAGGCTCCTCCCTTGATATCTGTCCCCACCCCTCTTCCAGACTTCATCCATGCCCAGAAAGTCTACTTCTAGGTCTTTCTATAGATGGTGTCTCCTGCCTGAGGTACCCATTTCTTCCTCCAAGCCCCAGCTGTGGTTTTGCCAAGGAATGTCCCCTGTTGGTCCCTGCCTGTCTGAACCACTCACCTCCGATCAGCTCATCTTTTCTCTTCTGACCCTACCCAGCATTGGCCCAGGCTGTGCCCCATGCCTGGCATGCCCTTCCTGTCTTCTCTCTCCTCACCTCACTGTCGTGTGGGGGCAGCTGGTGCAGCAGCTGCTTGATCCTGTATTTCTCCCCAGGACTGTTGACGTAGGGGACCTTGTCCTCTGGGAGGCAGCTGAAAAACTGATACACCTGGGAGGACACAGGAGTGGGAGAAAACAGCTGAAATGAGAGGTGAGTTGGGATGCAGTGAGATGTTGGGTCCCCATTTCTCTGAGAAAGTGAAAGGCATCTGGAGGGACCTTCTCCGGACTCCCCTATCTCCCCTTCCTAAAGGCAGATAATTTCCCTCAGCTCCCAAATATGTTGAGAGTTCCTGCCTGTCTTGACCTCACTTCCTCCTCCAGCTGCTGATCCACTTTTTTTTGAGATGGAGTCTTGCTCTGTTGTCCAAGCTGGAGGGCAATGGCGCGATCTCGGTTCACTGCAACCTCCGCCTCCCGGGTTCAAGTGATTCTCCTGCCTCAGCCTCCAGAGTAGCTGGGATTACAGGAAGGTGCTACCAGGCCTGGCTAATTTTGTATTTTTAGTAGAGACAGAGTTTTACCATGTTGGCCAGGCTGGTCTTCAACTCCTGACCTCAAGTGATCCACCCGCCTTGGCCTGCCAAAGTGTTGGGATTACAGGCGTGAACTACCGCACCCAGGCTGCTGATCCACTTTTCTTTTTTTCCTTTATGGGAAAATTCCTCAAAAAGTTATGAGCACTTGTGTTGGCTCCACTTCCTCTACTTCCAATCTCTCTTGAGCCTATTCAAGGCAGGCTTCCGCTCCCATCCCTCTTCCAAAGCTGTCAAGGTCATCAACGACGTCTGCATTGTTAAAATCATTGTTCAGGTCTCAGTTTCATCAGACTTAATAACTGCAGCACTGCACCAAGCTGACCACTCCTTCTTCCTGGAAACACTTTCTTCCCTTGGCTTCCAGGACAACACACAGTCCAGGTTTTCCTTCTCCCTCATTGGCTGCTCCTTCTCTTTTTTTTTTCTTTTCTTTTCTTTACATTATTTTTTTTCTTTAAAGACAGGGTTTCACCATGTTGGCCAGGCTTGTCTTGAACTCCTGACCTCAGGTAATCCGCCTGCCTCGGCCTCCCAAAGTGCTGAGATTATAGGCGTGAGCCACCGCACCTGGCTGGCTGCTCCTTCTCTGTCCCTGTTTTGGCTCCTCCTCAAACTAGCTGACTCCTAAATGCAGGAGGATCCTAGGACTCACCTCTTGGTCCTCTTGCCTCTGTCTACGTTCTATCTCTTGGGAATTACATTCAACCTCGTGGCTGTAAATATCATCTACTTGGCTAATGTGTCACCTCCAGCCTGTGACACGTTATGGCAAACATATACTTCCAGCCCTGTGACTTCTTTCTTGAGTTCTAGGTAATGTGGCTATTTAGATGTCTAACAGGCATCTCAAATTCCAAATGGCCAGAACCAATCTCATGCTCTTACCTCTCAAACTCGCTCCTGTCTTGGCCTCTCCCACACCAGTGGATCTACTTATCCTCGGGGGGCATCTTTCAATTCTCTCTCTCCCACTCCCACAACCAAATCCTTTCAGCTCTACTTCCAAAATATAGGCAGGGTGTAATCCCAGCACTTTAGGAGTCCTAGAGGGGAGGATCACTTGAGCCCCGGAGTCCAAAACCAGCCTGGGCAACATGAGCCATTGCCTCTGGCCGTCTTTTTTTTCTTTTTTGAGACAGGGTCTCACTCTGTCACCCAGGCTGGAGGGCAGTGGCAGGATCTCAGCTCACCACAACCTCCACTTCCTGAGTTCAAGCGATTCTCCTGCCCCAGCCTCCTGAGTAGCTAGGATTACAGGCATTCACCACCACACCTGGCTAATTTTTGTACTTTTAGGAGAGACGGGGTTTTGCCATGCCTTAAGTAATCTGCCCACCTCGGTTTCCCAAAGTGCTGGGATTACAGTTGTGAGCCACCATGCCCCTGGGCAGATATGTTATTTTGTGTTGTTTTCCCAAAAAGTGTTTTGCTCACTGCTGTGTCCTCGGGGCCTAGAACAGTGTCTCACATGCAGTAGGTGTCCCATAACTATGTGTTGAATGACTCAATCAATGAAGTCATGTGGCAAATGAAGTGCTGAAAGGGTAGGATAGGGAGTGGGGCCAGGCATATTATCTTTCTCCTGTAATCCCAACACTTTGGGGGGCTGAGGCAAGAGGATCACTTGAGTCCAGGAGTTCCAGAGCAGCCTGGGCAACACAGGGGAGACCCCGTCTCTACAAAAACTTTAAAAACTTAGCCAGGCATGGTGGCATGTGCCTGCAGTCTCAGCTACGAGGGAGGCTGTGGTGGGCAGCAGACTGAGACTCTGTCTCAAAAACAAACAAAGAGAATAGGATTGGGGTGAACAGGCCCTGAGGAACTGGTCCCTCAATCACCCAAGGTGTGGAGGGGCTGACCGCTCCTCCATCACAGAAGGGCCAGAAGGATCCTCGTCTGACTGCACACTCTAGCACAGCCCCAGAAATAGGTTCCCACATGAGTGTGTGTGTGTGTGTGTGTGTGTGCATGAGTGTGCAGCCACTGGACAGCAAGAGTGGAGGGCTGGCCTCTTGTCACCTGCTCCGGCTTAAGGCCTGGGGGCACCCAGGCATACTCCTCCGATGCACAGCCTGAGTCATCGTCAGAGATGGAATGGCGCTGGAAGTCCGAGATTAGCCGACACATGATGCGTTCCAGGTCTACAGGCACTGCGTGCACTGCGTGCTCCTCCCGTGGGCATTTGCAATGCTGGCAGATCTTTCTGAGGGGCCGGGAATGGAGGTCAATTACTAAGGGGTTGCCCACCAGAACCCCTCGACAGCCCAGGTCCGGGCATGCAGATTATCACTTGGGTGCGGGGCTGCAGGAGGTTGGCCTATGAGCCAGGGTGTGGCTGGGCTGTGAGCCAGAGGACAGGTCGAGGGGAGTGGGACTCTTTGTGGGGGAACTTTCACTAGACACAGGCATCTAGCCTGTGATGAGGCTCTGAACTTGTAGGCTCAGCCTGTGAGTAGGCTCTGTTGGGTGCAGGGCTCCAGTAGGAGGATAGGACGCGGGGCCTGGGAGGTCTTGAGTCTAAGAGGGTTACTGGAGGCCAGTGGGCGGTGCTCAGAGCTAGGGACGATGAATCTCCCTAGGGATGCGACTCGGGGTCTACCGGAGAATTTTTCTGGGGGCGGGGCTGCGTAGTGGGTGGAGCTCTCCTGGGAACACTATTTTTGGGAATGAGTCGGGGGCGGGGCTCTGAATCTGAGCCTGAGGCTCTTTTCCCGACTGAGATCCCTCTGTAGGCGGAGCTCAAGCTTAGGGGCGTCGGCTAAGCCTCCCGGATTCCCCTCCCGAAGGCGGAGCTCTGACAAAGGAGAGGCCCTTTGGGGGCGTCACTTACCTCCAGCCATGCAGCAGGAAGCCAGGGCACTGCTCCCTGCAGGAGTTGCAGGGCTGGCCCCGGTCTGGGTCCTCTGCCTCTGGAGGCTGCAGTGGGCGGGGGTAGACGCAGTGCCGGGTGAGGCGCGGGAGCAGGGAGGAAGTAAACGGCCACCCCTCCACTTCATTGCCCACGACCGCACGCTGGGGCCTGTCACCTGGGCAGCGCTGGGCAGGCTGGGACAGGGCCCGGAGTGCGGGGGAGCGGGACACAACCGAGGCAGGGGCGGGGCAGTTGAAGCTACCTCTTTATATATCCCCTTTTCAGGGAATCCCCCTGCCTAGGCTGGCCTCGGACCCCACCCGCCCCCGTCCGCCCCTAGCCTCAGACACCTCCCACCAGCCTTAAATCCTTCCAGGGCTCAAGCACCTCCCCCAGAATTCAGAGTACTCTCCCCACCAGAGCACAGAGCCCCTACTCTGGGCATCCTCTCCCAGGCCTCATCCCGGTTCCCTCTCCACCTACGCTGCCAGCAGCACTCCAGTTCCACAGGGTAGGGGATGAGACCCCATCCTTCTTCGAGATCCCCACATGAACCCTGCCCCTGTCTTCAGAAGCTCAGGAGCTCCTCCCCCAAACCCTGATCTCAGGCCCTGATACCTAAGGAACTGGGGACCCTCCCCCAGGATCTCAGGAGGCCCCTGCTCCATTAAGAAACCCCCACCCCAAGAAATTTTGGCCTTTACCCCTCCTATCCTAGGGCTATTTAGT
Organism: Plecturocebus donacophilus; assembly: GCA_004027715.1. Classification (NCBI taxonomy): domain Eukaryota; kingdom Metazoa; phylum Chordata; class Mammalia; order Primates; family Pitheciidae; genus Plecturocebus; species Plecturocebus donacophilus. The sequence goes on along the minus strand of PVKP010035814.1, from coordinate 4,909 downwards.
CCTCCGGACCACCAAACCCAGACCCCACATTCCCAGGTAGGGGACCCACTCCAAAGGAAGTGGAAGACCCTCCTATCTAAAAAGTCAAAAACTCCCTTCCTCAGGCAGAAGCCTGGAAGCCTTGTTCACCCAAATCCCAGTCTCTTGACCCTCAGCATTCTGGCATCCCAGGAGTGAAGGACTCCATCCCTCCATCCACATTCCTCCAAGGTATTATGTCCTTTTCTTTAGAAGCCCAGGAGGTCCGCCGGGCACGGTGGCTCACACCTATAATCACAGCACTTTGGGAGGCCAAGGCAGGCAGATCACCTGAGGTCAGGAGTTCAAGACCAGCCCGGTCAACTGGGGACCCTCCCCCAGGATCCTGTCCTGGCACAGGATGGTGAAATCCTGTCTCTACTAAAAATACAAAAATTAGCTGGGTGCGGTGGTGGGCGCCTATAATCCCAGCTACATGGGAGGCTGAGGCAGAAGAATCGGTTGAACCCAGGAGATGGACGTTGCAGTGAGCGGAGATCACACCACTGCACTCCCGCCTGGGTGACAGAGCAAGCCTCCGTCAAAAAAAAAAAAAAAAAAAAAAAAAGAAAAGAAAAGAAAAAAGAAGCTCAGGAGGTTCCTGCTCAACCTAAGGCCCCATGTGGCCCTCAGAAGTCCCTCCACAATTCACAAGAAAGGGGTCCCCACCAGGTCCCAGGAGTGCTGATGAAGGTGTGCGTAGAAGTGATTAGGGGGCTTGGGTCACCAGATCTGCGTCCTTCCTTCATCCATTCGCCTCCAGCAGCCCCAGCCCCAGGTCTGGGAATGTTGGGGATAGGATTCCCGGACCCTCTGTGGGGAGCCTGTTCGCTATGCCTATCCCTTGCCCCCTCGTCCGGGCCTCAGTTTACCCCCGACCCCCACCGCTGCCCTGATTCACGCTCACCGCACGTCCCGAGCGGCGCCTCCGGGACCCACGAGCGAACATGGCGCTCCTGGGCAGGGTCAAGCCGGGCCGGGTCAGGCAAATGTAATCCTCGAGACCGTCAGGCCACCGCGCGTCCGGCCTGGGAGCTCGGTTCCGTAAACCTGACACCCGCGTGGGAGGAGCGCGCCCCGCAGGACCCACCCCCGGCCTTGTGATCTCTCCGCTGCCATGGCGCCCCCTGCCTAGAGGTGAGCTGCACGCAGCTCGGGGCGCCCCGCGGGAAAGGACCCTGACTTCCCGCTCTGAGCTGGAGCGGGGCGTCACAAGGCACAGCCCCCAGAACCCCTGTGTGCCACGTGATCTCTCACGGGACCTGGGGCTTGAGGGATCTGTGGTAGAGGAAGGGGAGACTCGGAGGTGGCCGACTGGACTCAGAGGAGGGGCGCGCTAGAGTGCTGTGTTGACGTTTTGTGTCGATTTATTTCGGATGCTTCTTTGGGAGAGGGGTTAAAGACACCTCTTGGCTCCTCCCCGCCCGTGAGGTCCCGATGACTGCTGTAACAATGGTCGCCAACTTCACCCGCAGCCCCAGGTGTTGCTCCCTGGGAAGCTGGGAATCTGGCCCTAGCCACCAGAGAGCTAGATCTTTTACGCACTCCTCCCTTCTCATTCCCCTCTCAGAGGCAGACCAGGTTCCAAAGCCCTCCTCCCCTCTCTCTCATCCTTTTAAGCCTAGCTGTCCAGCCCTCCAAGTCCCGAGAAGTAGATCTTAAAGCCTTCCCTCCCCCGCCCCCATTTTTCTCACTCCAGTTCCAGGTCAGCTTCCCCACCTCAGTTCCAGGGCTGGGAGCCTCTCCTATGTGTTCTCACGCTTGACTGTGCCTCAGGGCTGGGAGGAGGGAGGTCCCAGGCCCTCAATCAGAACTCCGGCGCTCCAGCCGGGGTCTCTAATTAGGCACGGAGGAGACAGCGGCCATCGAGGGCGCCGGGGACCTTTTCCCTCCCCCTTTACACACGTCCCTGTCACTTCCCGTGGAGTGGAGGGGTGAAACAGAATAACTAATGAACTAAGGAGTCAACCCGGTGCCCCACCCCCGGGCCTTGCCTAACCGGTCTCCCAATTCTCCAGCCTGGGCGGAGGCAGGGAAAGGAGAAACAGCAGGGTCTGAAGATTAGGGGGGATAGGCAATGTGAGGTTTCTTCCTTTCGGACCCCTTGGGGATTTGAGGAGAGGGCTACACAGGGGCTGGGAAGGGGCTTGGCTAAGGAACCAGAATTAGAACCAAATCCTAGAACGACACGGCATTCAGTGGCCAGTAGTGGCAGGGCAAGCAGGGCTGCTCAGAGTTACAGTGATCGGCTGGAGAGGCTTCCCGGAGGATGCCCCTCTGCCTAACACTTTTGAAGGGGCCTGAAATGGCGCAGCAACCTGAACTTCAGTAGGTAGGTCCGGGGTGATCTTCTCACCACCTCTCCTTTTTCCCCTGGCCAACCCCGCTCCTTGGCGCCCGAAAAAGACACACTGAGAAATCAGAGCCGGGTGGACTAGGTGGTTAAGGAGTTTATTTGGGAGAGGAGAATCATATTTGTTTTTCCTTGGGGAGTGAGGATCTTCAAACAATACCGAAGTGTTCGGGAAAGGGTAGGGGTCTGGAGGGGAGAGGGAGGGGCCACAGCCAGACAATATGGCAACACACGATCACAGGCACTACTGACATCACAGACACAGCAGAGGGTGCAGGATAGGGGCTCCAGACCGGGCCTCCAACCACCCCAGGATGCGTGGAGGTGTGGAGGGAGGGAGGGGCAGGGGAAGGGGGAAGAGGGGTGGGCCAGCCCCACAGACTTTTGGTTCTGTCCTCTGATTACCTAGCTGTTTCATCACGGGAGTGGGGAAGGGTGATGGGGTGCTTCTCTCTGGATCCGATGCCTCACCCTACAAGCCATATCACTCGGCTCTTCTCAGACCGTCTTGGTCCCAAGCCATAGCCAGAGCCATTCTCCCCAACCCCTAGCAAAGCCCATCTGGAAGCTCCTATCCAAGTCCCCTCTCCACTGCCCAGACCTGGCCACTGTACAACATTTTCTTCACTGCACCACGAGGAGGGGCTGCCCTTTCTGAAACCACCATGCAAGCCCCACTCTAAACCCCACACGGTCTGGAACCCTGTCGAGGCTCTCATCCCAAACGGCTTATTCCTGAATCCTACTTCTTGCCTTGCTCAAGATCTGTCCCCTTTAGAATCAAGCTCAGTCTTCCCAAATGTTCCAAGCCACACCCTTTCCATAGGCTCTGGTCCCAATCCGAGGCTCACCTACTCACTCTGGAGCCCACCATTCTGCCTCACTTAAAGCCCTGCCCCTTCTAGAACCCTGCCCTCAGCATCCTTCCAAGCCCCACCCCAGAATACTCTAGCGCACTCCTCTCCTTCAGACTCCAGGTCCACTATGTCTGGAACCCAACCCCGCTGCTGACCCCTCCACTCCACAGCTCCTCTCCAAGACCACCTTGGGTCCTAAACTGCCCTCTCTACCCCAAGCCCCCCCTAACCTCTGCCTTTTTCTCACCCTGGAGTGGATTTCCCTAATGGCCTCTGTTCAGGCAGGCGTTGCTGGAGGAACCAAGGCCAGAGTTGGGAGGAGGGGAGGGAGAGAGAGGAGAGTCTGAAGCCACGCCCACCCTCCCCACACAGCCAGGTCTGTCCCCTCCCTGTCCACCTTTCAGATCCCCCTAACCTCAGGGGACAGGGAGGGTAAACAGAGAGGGGCCAAGGGATGCAGGGAAAGGGACAGGGGTAAGAGAGGGGTCCACTCAAGACTGGGCACCTAGTGCATGAGGGGAGGGGAGTGAGGGTAGGGCTCAGACAGATAAATAGATATTTATATATAATATATATATATATAAACAGCAAAGACAGGGTCTCCTGGCTTGAGGGGTGGAGACCTAGGGTGTAAGGGTGGGAAGGGGGCAGGCCTTCTCCTGAGCTCTTGCCCCACCATGGGGTCCTCCTGGGCTGCACTGACCTGTAGAAACAAAAGGAGAAAGGAGAGGGGGTCTGACATGGGTGGTGCCCTAAGATAGGGGTTGGGCTGCTATGCCTTTGTCCTGGCTGTATTTTCTTTTTCACTTATAGTCCTGGAGCCAGCTTCATCCTAGCTGCCTCTACCAAGAAGATATACCTGACCTTGCCCCCACTGGGTTAGGTATCAAAGCAATTAGTATCCCTCCCCCAACCAAAAAAATAGTGTCTTAACTGGTACTGTTCTAGCCACTTGTGATAAACTATATAGAGCAAAACAAAGATTCCTGTCTTTGTGGAGCTTATATTGTAGCAGGGGGAGGTAGACTTCACACAGCCAACATGATGCATGAGTGGATTATCTTGTATAACATAGAGTGACAATAAGTGAAATGGAAAAAAAAAGTGAGCTGGGCATGGTGGCTCATGCTTATAGTCTCAGCTACTTGGAAGGCTGAGGTGGGAGGATTGCCTGAGCCCAAGAGTTCAAGCCTAGCACTCCCAAAGTGCTAGGATTACAGACATGGGCTACCACTCCTGGCCTGCAACAGGGCAGAGTTCTGACACAGGAGGACTGTGGCCTAACTTAGGATTTAACAGAATCCTTCTGGATGCTGTGAGTAGGACAGAATGGAAATGGAGGTGGAGACCTGAGAAGAGGTCCAGGAGAGATGACAATGAGAAGTGGGAAGATGATAGATACATTTTGAAGGTAGGGCCAACGTGATTTGTTGAAGAATTAGATGTGGGACGCCCTTTCCATCCTGGCTAACCCAGTGCCAGAAGCTACCTCCATCCAAGTATTGCCACCTTCTTGCCTTCCCTAGCCACGCCACCCCCTTGCCTTTACCTCCTGCTTTTCCTACCCTATATCCTTCCTCCTATCTGAGGGAAATCTCACTTCTCTCTTTCTTTTTTTTTTTTGAGACAGAGTCTCACTCTGTTGTTCAGACTGGAGTGCAAAGGCACAATCTCGGCTGAC
>PVKP010035813.1:0-22968 GCA_004027715.1 Plecturocebus donacophilus | reverse complement strand
TGATGTAATCTCTGAGTACTTGTTTGTTCGCAAAAAAATTTATTTTTCCTTCGCTTATGAAGCTTAGTTTGGCCAGATATGAAATTCTAGGTTGAAAGTTCTTTTCTTTAAGGATGTTGAAACTCTTTTTTTTGAGATGGAGTCTTGCTCTGTCGCCAGGCTAGAGTGCAGTGGTGCAATATCGGCTCACTGCAATCTCTGACTCTCAGGTTCAAGCAATACTCCTGCCTCAGGTTCCTGAGTAGCTGGGAATACAGGTACACACCACCACATCCAGCTAATTTTTTTCTTTTTCTTTTTTTTTTTTTTAGTAGAGAACGGGTTTCATCATGTTTGCCAGTATGGTCTCAAACTCCTGACCTTGTGATCTGCCCACCTTTGTCTCCCAAAGTGCTTTTGCATACAGTGTTTTTAGGAAAATTTAAATAATTCAAGTCATTTTAATTAGAGAAATTGGAGCAATGAGGGTTGGGAGAACACATTAACTGCAGAAAGATCATATGTTCAATTCTACTCTAAGTCATCATAGCCCCAGGGCAAATATCTCATGAGATTTTAAAAACATAAAAGAAAAAGTTTGTTATAAATATCAAAATCTATTATAAATATCAACATGTACTAAGCATTTCTCCCTCCCTGCCTCCTTTTCCTTTTCTTTGCCTCCCTCCCTCCCTCCCTTCCTCCTTTCCTTCCTTCTTTCCTTCCTTCCTTCCTTCTCCCTTCAGTTTCTCTTCGTTCTAATGCCCCGTGTCCTTAAAAATGTCTCCATTCAGTTACTATGCAGTTTCTTCACTCCACTTCTCAAAGGTAGATTTCTGGTCAGAGTGTTCTATTCTTGCTGTAATCATTTTCCTACCTCCTATTCACTCTTGAATCCACAGGAATCTGGATTCTGCCCCCAACAATTTGCAAATATTTCTTTTACTAAAATCACAAATGGTACTGCTCTTAATTGGGAAGCCTAGTAGTCACTTTTGAATTACTATCTTATTGCTCTTCTTTGCATTGTTTGAACTTCTGAATTATTTCCTTCATTGTAGACTTCTCTATCTCTTCAAAGTTCAAAGCTTGACATTCTCCTTATAGCTCACTACCCACTCTTCTTCTGTTTCCTACATGGCCTCTGCCAGTGTCAAAAATGTGAAATAGAGCTGTGCAAATTCCATGGAAACATAAGGGAGTATTTTTATGAATTCTGCAAGACACGTACACATACAAAGTTAAACACAACAAGAGGAATGTACTCAAGAGAATACATGACAGGAAATGTGGTTCAGAGGAAGAGCAGATGGAGAGTGTGGGTAATAGTAGATCTGGAAGCATCATGACGATATGGGATGAGTGTGGCATTGGGGCTGCAAATGCCCCTGCAGTGGGATCCCAGCACTGACAGCCACAGGACCTTGGGCAAGTTACTTAGACGCAATGAACACTCTATGGGAGTAGTAATGCTTGTGTCCTGGGACTGTTGAGAAAATTCAACAAAATCATTAAGCCATTTTTTGCAGTAGTATCTTGTATGTGCTTCATGGATACATGCTCATTTTCATATAGAAAGAAAGTCTTGAGAAGATTTTTCTCTCCTCTGTCCTCCATCCAAGCCTGAAGAGGGAGAAGGAGCTCCAGGAGTTGAATGGAAGGGCACAGAAGGGAAACAGCGAGCATTGTCACTGCAGCACCCTCATCCCCACTATGATCTGCTAAGCCTCAGACAGCCTGAGCCGGGGAAGGGAAAGTGTTAGTTGACCAGCAGGTTAGACAAGACCTTTGAACCATGTCACAGGTGCCTGGAAAAGGTTTGAGACCTGGCTAAGATTTCACCTGCGTACAGAGGATAAGTTAAAGGGCAGGCTTGCTGGAAGGCAGTGGTATGATGAAATCATGCAGTTCTTATTTAATTTTACCTATATCAGGTCTGTCTTGTTCAATAAGTGAGTTATATGCACTCATAAATCATTAACAGGTAGTACTGTCAAACCATACTTTAAATATTCATGAGTTTTCAATTCTTTCCTTTTCTAGATAAAGAAATAGCAATAGAGGCACCCCCATGGATGTCGCTGCATACCTCCACTTTAGGGAATATTCTAAGAGCAGGACCCCAATGGGGGCTGCAAATGCTGCTGGAGGGCAGGTGATCCATGATGAGTGGAGACAGAAAAAGAGGAGAAGGTAGTGGTGATGGAGTTCGACATTGCTATGGTAGAACATATGGAAACAAAATGAAGATGGGAAAAATTGAGGCTCTTCAGATGCATTCCATGTAGGGGAAGGAAGGGCGAAAGTAAGAGCATCGTTCAAGAACAACCAGGTAGAAAAAAGAAAAGGAAAAGAGAATGCCTTGGCCTCCAAGGGAAGAAAGGAAAGCAAAGTCATTTGTGTTACAGTCCAAAGAGGAGAGTCCAGAGTAACAAAGATGGAGACTTTGAGTATCCCCAAGAGGCTTATGAAAGGAATTTTACTTATAGATAAGCAATGATGGTGTCAAATTGAAAAGAACAAAAGAGGAAGAAACTAAGATAATTGACAGCCTGGATAACAAGTGTATGAACCCTTACTATAGTCATGCATTCTCAGCAGAGCTACTGAACAAAGCAGTCATCTCAGTAAAGCAGGACTGGGTAAGAATTTAAGAATCTATCAGTCCTGGGTTGGCAAGTGATCGGCAGAATAATTGGCCAGACCCCCTCCAGCTCAGTTCCTGGATGCAGAGAGGCTGGTGGAAGCACTTTGCAGCACAGCAAGGTGAGAGTTTGAAGGGGCTTCACTCTCTGAAAAATCTCTCTTTGTCATCCTGTTTTCCCATTTCAGAAATAATTTAAATTAAAACAATTAATATTCTTGTCATCTCTGAACACATACTGAATGCAGGAAAAAGCGCCCTGCAATAGGAATTTCTGATCTCCCTCTTCCTTTGTTGTCATTCAAGAATCCCAGCTCAGCTTTTACAATCTGGTGGCCTAATTTGAGGAAGCCATGCCGTTACGAACACTCCCCTTCCCTTAGAAGAAGACACGTGAGTTGGGTCTTAGGGAGATTAAGGAAAGAAAACCCTCTTTGCCGGGGACAAACAATATCCCAGAACACTGGATTCTCTATTAGTAGCTTATGACCCCAGGGGTGTCACATGGGGCTTTGGACTTAGGAAAAGTCACATAGCATCTTTGAGCATGGAGTCCCCATTGGTGATTATGATGTATGTTGCTACCTGATGGTTCAGGATATTTCCTTGAAAGACCAGTTTCCATAGCGCTCTGATTACGCTGTTTGGGATTAACAGATTAGGCATAGCAGTTTAGACAGGAAATTTTAGGAATGACAAACTAAAGAACCCTGGAAAATACACTGTACATTCTGCCAAGGTTTGTCAATATGGATGCTGGCATAGTAATGAGAATAAATCAATAAATTCTTTTTATAAAATGAAGGAAATAAATTACTATTTACTCTTAAAAATGTGTTGCATCAGTGCATGATTTGATTTTAAGGGTCACATCCTCAAGACATGTGATACCACCCTAGTGTTGTATAATGTTGTAAAATTTATAAATTGCTTTCACTCAGTCTTCTTCATCTGATTCTCACAATGACCCTATCCAATTGGGAATATGGGTTTCATTAGCCCTACATTACTAAAGAGATTCAGAGAGTATCAATCGGCCAACATCATGCAGTTAAAAATGACAAATGGGGATTCTGAACCCAAGTCTTCCTGACCCTAGAGCCCATGATCTTTGTACTATATCATGCCTCCTGAGAAATTAAATGGACCTGTCTTGCAGAACTGTTCTTATTCTAACTAGGGAACTAGAGGTGTCCCAAGTAAATAGGCAGGTGGCCTTATGGAGGGATGTCTGGAAGCGCCTGTTTGGAGTCCCAGCAGGCTGGCGATGCTCTGTCCATAGGTCTGACAGCTGGCAGTGGTAACTTAGCCATGGCAAAGGGTCTGCAGTAGGAGGTCCTCAGTGCTCAGACCCAGGGAGAGGACTATGTGACTTCTGTTTGTTTCTACAGATCTACTCTCTGCAGGCCTTCACCCTGCTCTCTGTTTGGGATGAAATCAAAGAACCCCCTTACCCTCTGGCTTGGGGCTGCCTTTTGCCAATGAAAGCAGCGACCGAGCATCAGATCAGAGGCAGAAGGGGAGTGAGGAAAGACAGTTTATCCCTCTTCACTCTCCTTCTACCTCTGATCCTGTCGCTGCTTCCATTGACACTTACTCCTTCCATTGGCAAAAGGAAGGTTGCCATGAGGTTGTCGTAAGCATGCTGTAGCCCCCAGTCTCCTATAAGACAGCCTTCCCCACAGGGTCCTTTTCCTACTCCTCCTCTTGCCCCTTCTGACCTAGCCCCAGGTACAGCACCGTATTACTTATCTTTTCTTATACCTTTTCCATACCTTTGTCAATGGTCTCTTTGTTGGACTCCTCACATTATCCAGTTCAAGTGTGCTTTGTATTTCCTGATGGGCTCCTGGCTGATCAGACCTGACCCCGGAGGACCTGGGCACCAGAATCTAATGTCTAGATGAAGGCACATGAGCAAGACACAGACCCGGCTAATGGAATTGAAATTACAGTGACCTAGAACAAGGGAGACAGGGCCAAGCATGCCCTAGTGGAACAAGGGACCAGAATAGGGTAGGACTGGGAAGAAATCCGACTTGAGACTGCTGGGCCAGGACTCTGCTAGAAGGGTTCTTCTGGTCTTCTAAGACAAGGCTATTCACAGATGCTGCAAATTGGTGGTGCAAGGAAGGCAGCAGGAACTCAAGAGGGTACAGCGTCTAGGGAGAGCCAGAGCCATGAACCAAGCAGAGTGGCTGGGTGTTTGAATCCTTGCCGCTAGTGCCAGAGACTGACTGGCTGTTCATCAAACCCATTATTTCCTCCTGGGCACATGGACTATGGTCCTCATATGCTTGAGCTCTGGCCAATGGAATGTGGGCAGAAGAGATGTACTAGCCCCTCAACTTTCCTTACTCTCTCCCACCCCTTGCCAGCTGTAATGAAGAGTCACAATAACATCTATTATCTACTCATTCATTCATTCATTTATTTATTCATTTATTTCATTCATTCCCTGAAACAAGAGCCGAGGGTACAGCCTCTCAAGGAGCTGACTCATATGCCCTTTAATTGTGCTGGCTTAATAATAATGGAGATGCAGTAGGCCACTGCAAAAAGCTATAGAGACAGAGCAGAAATGGCCAGCAGTCCTATGGCACTTCAGGTGTAGATCCTGTGATGGCTGCAGCATAAAACGCTGTAGTAAGCTCCATCTCCTATCCTTTTTCCTTTCAAAAATGATGATCCTTTCATTGAGTGCCCACCCTGCACTCAAAGGTTTTCAGGTGCTTCTGAAACCTTATGAAAATACGGTATTTTAAATGTGAAAACGGGGACTTACATAATGCTAGGACTCATTTGAGCCTCGCTCAGCAGTTAGGCAGCTTCAATCTTATTAATATACGGGGAGTGGTTGCTGATAATAGATATATTTTCAAGCCCAAAGGTATCTTGACAGTGCATGCTGAAGATTGGGGGAAACAGGAAACTTCCAAGGAATACTTCTATCTTTGCATCCGTATATATACATGAGTTGTCTTAGTGTTTTTATCATAGAAGATCCTTAAAAGTTGACACAGGCAATCTCTGTGTATGTGCATTGAGAGATATTTCCCAGAGTCTGCTTTTCTGACATCCTTTCATCATCATTTTATCTCTCAGCATGAATTAGTTACCCAACAACTCCTGTGATCATCTATAAGCCTCTTTAAATACAGTTTTCGATGTCTTGGAGTAATGTATAAAGAAGGCAAAAACAAAAGATTATGAGTATCACTATTCATGGATACTAATTACCAAATGTACTGTTTTGAGTTAAACCCTTGTTTGAGTGGAGGCTGCACAGAAATTAATGTTTTGTTGGCAGACTTCTTGAGACCAGAGTGGGTTTAAATAATTTTGTGCCATGGGAGAAAAATGTTCCTAATGTTCAGATCCTAACATGGGTGGATTATGTGAAATGCTGCTTTAGCAAGGAGCTGACTTCCGGGCTCCCTTTTCTGACGGAGTTGGGCAGAGGTGGGGTGGTGACAGAATGGTGGAGGCAGAAGCTTCTATGTCCTGATTCCCTTGTACTAGAAATTTCATTACAGATACTTTTGCACATCAAACGCATTGTTGGATCAGAGTGTCACATGTTCCTTCACAGATGTTATTTCAGATTAAGCCACAGACAGCGGGGAGTGGACGTGGCATGCATTTTCCTCTTCACTTGGTAGCATCTCATCTCCCAGCAGTCATTTGCAGAGCAACATTACTTGCATAACAATTGAGCCGATCTGATATTTTAGGTTATGATGTCAAGATATATTACACTGCAGCCTACTGACTTTATAAAAAAGTAGCCAAAGAAAGAAAATGATTAGGGCCATGTTGGGATTGAAAGGGACCTAAGGGGATGTCATCTGTTATGAGAATCCTAAAAGCTTCTAATGACCCAAAGGCGCTTACTGCTGTGACGATGGAATTTATTTTTTACTAAACAAGCTTTGCATTTAATGCCATCCTTTTTTATGGTCTGAGACCCATGAGAATGTATTTTACTTTTTTTCTGAATAAAATACTTGGTCAACAGTTCAGCATACAATCATCTTTCTTTATGCTTTCATGACTATATTTAGTAATACTATATTTAGTATTATTAAATGTATTTATGAATTCTTCTGTTATAATACTTTTCTACTCAAGAATGTTTCACAGGGTATATTTTAAAGACCAAGTGTCATCTTTGCTTTTGTAAATATATTTTATAGTCTTAAATTGAAGACGTTGTTGGTGAACATTTTCATGGCATAGAATGTATGTACAAAGCTTGGAAATAAAGTAAGCCTTTTAAAAACAGCAACAGTGATTATCACCAAATCACAGTGTTTTTAAGGTAAGATGGACTATGGTCCTGGTGCGCGTCATATGAATAATCCCACCTCCCTTCTACCTGGCAAGCTCTATGACAGAAGATGCTGTATGTAATAGGTATTCAATAAATATTTGTTGGATAGATAGATGGATTAGTGGATGGCTGGATGGAGGAAGTAGATATGTGTGTGATTTGGGGTTGAGGGCGGTGCTTTCTCTGTGAGCCCAGACTTAAGTCAGTCTGTTTTGCATCACTGAGCTTCACAAACATTTACTGGAAGTCAATGTCCTGCTGTTCATGTGAAGAAACAAAAGTGCAGAAGGCTAATGAACTCGTAGGAAGATAGCACTGCTTTCCATTAAGCAAAGCCGGTTTATTTTTGGCTTAGAAAATGAGTTCAAATTTGAAATTGCTTTCTCCAAAATGGTTGCAGTCTTTCAAATCACAGAACCCTCCTGGAAACGGGAGAATAAATAAAAATGCAAGGATCCTTGATTTGGTGAGTAAGCTCACAAGGATGGAAACAGGCACAAAGGAAAAAGTGGCAGTGGCTCTGAATTGTCATTGAATGTGAGTTTCTTAAAGAACAAATCACTTTCATGCAGTCTTGACAATAACTTGGTTAGTTCAACCCCAGGAAAGGCTCTGAATAGGGCTGGGAAGCAGGAATACTGTATTATTTTGTTGCGCTTATTAACATTTGGGCAGAAAGGATGGATTCTTTTTACATATTTAGGCATCATTTTAACATGCACATTATAGGTGGTGGCTTTTTTTTTAACAGAAATAAATGTAGCTATCCCCTAACGAGAGCAATTTCCCTTCATGTTTCTTGCAGCTCTTGTCCCATGAGGCAGCAGATGAGTATGTGATAGCAATACTGATTCCAGTGCTGAGATGCCATCTGATCCACTGGGAAAGCTGGTGGATTCAAATCAATGTCAGCTCATGCCCTCTGGGCAGCAGTCTTTCAGTGCAGGATTTGCTCTATGGATCAGAAAAACAGCTGGTGACTTGCAATATGTTATACAAAAGACCCTTAAAATGTTTTGTTGTTTCCAGCTATGATGTAGTGTGAGTCACTTCAATTTTCTTTTTATTTGTGTGCCTTTCTGATGGAAGAAAATTCTGTAAAGCAACTGGTAAAAACATAAGAGTAATTTAAACTGGTGTCTGTAGAATACTGAGGCTGAAGAGTGACTAGAAATAAGGCTTTGCTTTAATATACATTTTTAATGTAAAAATTTTACCCATGGAAAGCTTTTATTGGAAATCCACTCCTGAGATTCCCTGTAAAATATAAGCATATGTCAAAGCCAATAATTCTTGTGGGTTATTTGGAATTCTTGGAAAAGAAGAATTTTTACCAAATTATTTTGCTAAGTTGTGGGTTACAGTTATTTGTTTCCAGGGTATTTTGTTTGTATATAACAGAACTTTGGACTTTTTTCTTTCCTTTAGGTCAAGTTTTTCCCCATAAAAGATGTATAATAATTCCTACGAACATTAAAACATTTATTTTGGGAGGAAATATTCAATGATTTTAGTCCCAGAACTAATCTTCTTTCCCTCACAGAGTCGTTTTTGGTTTTTATACTTTCATTTTTCATGGGTTTTTTAAAATGAGGTTTCTTTCTAACTTTAAAAAAAAATTTTATTGTCTGTCTCTGTAGTCCAAGTTTCTGGTAACAATTAGGATCACTAGTGCAGAAATACAATGTGTGTCTAGAAAAAGGGGCAAAAATAAACTAGCAAGATTCTTGGATGGTCTGGATACCTAAAAGACAAGGGATTTGAAATTTTCTGAGTGTTTGGTGAGTCCAGTTAGTGGATATTTGGTATCAAGTGGGTATCCCAAATCTGATGTGATTAGCTGAATTTCCACGCCAGTCATCCAGAGCCAGTGCCAGAATGATGCATCAATTCAATGGCTATAGTTTCCTAATTGCTTTCTATAGTTCTCAGTTAAATACTTTAATGAAATAACTAAATAGATGCCAGCCATCTTGGACATCTCTGTGGATGAGGAGCTATGTGAAATACTATCGCATTCAATATTGGTAGGAGGTGAGTCTTAAGTCTGTGATCCTGTCAAGGAGTCTCTCACTACATTTGACTGCAAGCATAATTAGCAGTTGGTGTTCAGTGTGCAAGGAATTTTGATTGATTGGGCTGTGTTTTAGGCCTTGTCAACATGAACAAACCATATCATCGAGTTCATCCACCTTGCATAGCTATTTTTGTATGTTCTTGAATATTCCAGCAATACTAATGTCCACTGATCAATTAAGGAAGCAATCCTAAAGGAAGATGTTAATAAAAGAAGGAAAAAGAACCACAAATCAAAAGAGCATTTCCTAAAGTGTGTCCAAGAACACTAATTATTGGAGAAGTTAATAAGATTTGGGAGGAGGGAAGTGGGTAACCCAGTGAGATCAGTTTGAGAAATGCTGAGATAAGCCAAGTCAGCATTTTTTCCCATATTTTAGGGCTCATCAGAGCTTTTAACATGCCATGAACATTATAAATCTCAAAAAGGGAAACCTAGCTTCCCTAACTTAATGGAACACCTCTCCTACATCCCACCCTCTGATTTTTTCCCCAAAAAAATATTTTGAAAAATAACCTTTTGGGATGTTTACTTAGTATAAGGAGACTTAAAATTAAATACTAATAATTAAAATAACTAAATTTAGTTTTGGGGCCTCATACATTTCTTTGATTTATCATTTATTGAAAGCCTGCTATGCAGCAGACACTGAGCTAAGTACTGTTACATGTATTCAAATTATAATAGCCCCATGGAGTAGGTGCTATTTTACCCTTTTAATGAATAAGGGACTGAAGCTTAGAGAAGCCTGGTAATTTTCCCAAGTTTGCAGAAGTAGGAAGTGGTAAAGTTAGAATCCAAACTCAGGCCAGAACTGATAACCATGAGACTACAGCAAATAGTATAAATAAAAATAATAAAAATTGTATGTTTGTGTGTGTAAGAGAAAGCTGGACCATAGCTTTCATCAGAAAGGATCTAAGACCTAAAAAAATTCAAGAATTATTAAATCCACTTCTCAATGTTTAGAGATGCACAACAGTACTGTCATTTTCTAATGATAACACCATTAATTGATGAACAGAAAGGAGCTGGTACCATACTCTTTTTTACTGCCTTTGATGATAAGATGCTACATCATTCTTGATGACTTCTTAATTAGTTGACTCCTGAAAATGAAGCAAGATAATATTGCTTTAAAAAGTTTAGATCTATAAACCAA
This sequence comes from Plecturocebus donacophilus, assembly GCA_004027715.1. NCBI lineage: Eukaryota > Metazoa > Chordata > Mammalia > Primates > Pitheciidae > Plecturocebus > Plecturocebus donacophilus. The sequence goes on along the minus strand of PVKP010035813.1, from coordinate 12,773 downwards.
ACACCACATGTTCTCACTCATAAATGAGTGTTGAACAATGAGAACACACGGACACAGGGAGGGGAACATCACACACCAGGGCCTGGGGGGTGGGGAACTAGGGGAGAAATAGCAGAGGGTAGGGGGATTGGGGAGGGACAGCATTAGGAGAAATACCTAATGTAGATGACGGGGCAATGGATGCAGCAAACCACCATGGCACGTGTATACCTATGTAACAAACCTGCACGATCTGCACATGTACCCCAGAACTTAGAGTATAATAAATAAATTTTTTTTAAAAGTTTAGATCTGTTTTGTTATTAGATTATAGGAATTTACTACTAAGTTCATTGTTTCATGAAGAAAAAGCAGACTATAAATAAAAGCATATTTAAAATTTTTTAAATCATCTGTGTGTTAAGGTGAGTGAGAAAATAGTGTCCAGGAAAAGTAATATCAAACTATAGTATTTGAATAATAAATGACTCAACTGAAGTACAACATAGACTTTTTTTTTCTTGAGGATCAAAGCATAACCTCAGCTTTATTTATAGGGGTAATAGTCCCCTCTGTAGTGTGAAATGAGATGGGGCACTATTATGTTGCTGCACAGTCTAAATTTCTGCTCTTACATGCATTATATTACATTAAGGCAATATGTTTCAGTAGCCATCTGTTTAAATGAAAATAACTCTGGAGCAAAAATACATAACGCAGTTTCTCAAATATTAAACCCAGTCTGAGCTTGGGCTTGGCATATCTCTTTTTATTGGTGTCAGGAAATATAAAAGATAAATTTTGATGGGAGGAGGCTCATATGGAAATGGTCAGAAAATGAAAGAATGCCTGGGGCAGGCAGTCTAAGTACAGGCAGCAATTTATCACAGAAGAAAGGAACACAGGAAGTGAGGTCACCCAGGGGAAAGATGATCCTAGGAGATGCTGGATGGCGCTAAAGACATTCAATATTGTAACTTTCAACGATATAATCCAATCTTAGGGATTATCTCTTCACCATCAAGAAACATATATTTACAAGCCTCTCAGCTTTTGTAAATTGTTGCACTTTTTGAAAATGATTCGGTAAAGAAAAGTCTGGAGGAATCTAACTCTAGCACTGTCCTTGAGCAGCTCTCATCAGGTATAACAGCTTCAGTGTCTATAAGAGAAGTGGGGGATGGCTGGGAAACAAAATAAGTTGTTCCAGTGTGATCTCCTGAAATAGATAGAAGACTTGCAATTTCACACCGAGATCCACAGCCTGGCCTTGTTTTCTAGTTGCAAATCTGAAAGAGTAGTAATCCATCTGTCAGCCTGACATCTTTTTATGCACCCTTTCAATCATTCCCAGGGGGAAAAAAATCTTTTAGATTGATTCTGATTTTGGCAGCTTTCTTATTGCCTAACACTTTAAGGACATTAAAAGATAGTAGCAGATTTCATTTTCTCTCGTCCTGCAGGATTTTAAAGTTGAAATTTTACCCATTTTTGGGGGTCCTAGGAATAGTAATATAACTTACAGACAACTGACTAATAAATAAACTGGAGAACAACTATTCTGTTTGTCTTTACACACATTCTTTAAAAAGTGATCGAACTGGTTTATTCATTCACTAAACAGACATGACCCAAGTGCATAACAGTACATTGGAAAGTTAAATTCCTATGAGGGAGATGTCATTCTGGGCTGAACAAGGCTGTGCAAGAAGAAACAGGACCAAGAATCTGACTGAGAATGAAAATGGTGATGGGCACCCTGTGTGGATGCAAAGATCAGTAGAATAGACGTTTTGTGCCAGAGAGATTCAAGTGGAAAGAGTGCTGGGTGATTCAGGAAAATCCTCAAGGGCCAGGAGACTAATTAAGGTCAAGCCCTGTAGGGAACAGAATCTGGGAGATGTACCATCAGTTGCCATATGAGGAAGTGGGGATTCACAACCAAAAAACAAGCTCTTTGCTTTCCATTTCACTTTGTTTTGCCTATTGGGTTGGGATGATCCTTATACATGAAAAACTCAAAAATGAACTCAAGGTTCCAGGTTTTGGAAGAGAGCCATTTATGTAACACAAAAGTACACATCAAAATGTGCAGCAGAGAGTGGGTAGTAATACCATCAACTAAAGAACTAGTCAAAGTTCCTCCAAGCATGGCGCCATAGAGTCAAGCTTCCTTCTTGGTTCTCAGTGTCTTTGAGGATAGCTCTGTCAGAGTGACCATGAATTGTACAGGACTCCTGTAGATAGTGAGAAGATCAAGCCTTAAGAAATATCATATTTATCTATTTGGAGGTAGAAGTATTGTTTGTTTTGGTTTGATTTGGTTTTTATTTGGTTTGAAGGTTTTGGCTATAAAAGTTTCATTTTATGATTCAGAAATATTCAGTCTTTAAAATGTTGGTTTCATTTTTAGCATCCTCACATTCTTTTGGTTCCTTTTATTAGAATTCCATCTTATAACCTAATCCTATTAATATGTATAGGGTTTACATGAATAGGAAATTACCTAGTAGGCTCCATTTATGAAAAGGGACCAACTATTAAGTCCTATACTTTGCTTTTCAACTTTGGAATTTGATTCATGATATCTTGTAAAGCTTTGAAGTCAACTGACAATATGACAGATTTACAAAGATCTCTTTGAATTTGGAGGCCTTCCCATCTCTTCTGATTGAAAGTAATTATACTCCCCGCCTGCACCTGTTGCATTGTTTTATGTTGTCATATACTCGTCGAGTGCATATACACATATCTGTCACTTCACTTAGATTGAAAGCTTCTTCCCGACAGAAATTGGGTCATTCATCTTTGGATCCTCAGGGGTACTCACATAGTCTGGCATATAGTTAATATTCAGTGTATTTCTAAGGAGGTTAGAGATGACAACATCATAGTAATAAATAAGAGTAACTTTTCTTAAAGACCTGATTTTAATACTTGGGAAATGGATATTACCTCAAAGGGGAGAAGAGAATGAGAGCAAGAGTGAGAAAAAAAAGAAAATGAATGGAGTTTATGAGTACCTAGGACTTGTTTGGCTGGAATAAAACAAGTGTTCCATTCCAGAAAATGAAGATACTATAAAGAGCTACTTAATTTTTTTTTTTAGTGGACTAAGTGAAAAATCCTGTGTAGTATAGAGTTTCCGTCCCTGGGTAGTCATGCCTTCCTTATAGTTATGGAGCATGTGGTATGAACGGGGAATAGTTAACTATCTGAGTTGCCATATTAACCTAAAATATGGCAGTAAAGTAGTCATGCATACCTACGGCACATCAGTAATAAGGCAATGCTTATTTCTTTCAACTTTAACAGATGTCTTGAGCTATAATCTACATAACACAAAGTTCACCTGTTTAAAGTGACAATTCAGATGTTTCTAGGATATTTTCAAAGTTGCACAACTGTCACTGTAACTTAACTTTAGAATAATTTCATTATCATCCCCCCAAAATAATCACTCTCCATTCTCCCCTCACTCCCAAATCCTTGGTAACCACTAATCTACTTTTCTCTGTACATTTGCCTATTCCAGATGTGTCATATAAATGGGGTCTTATAATATGTGATTTTTTGTGACTGGCTTCTTTCTCTTGGCATAATGTCTTTGAGTTTCATCTATTTTGCATCATGTATCAGTACTGTATTTTTTGTTGTTGTCAAAAAATTCCATTGTGTGGATATGTCACATTGTGTTTAATCAGTTGATATACACTTGGATTTTTTCAATTTTTGGCTATTATAACCACTTTGTTTAAATCAATAAACCACAAATGTATGGGTTTATTTCAGAACTCTCAATTTTATTCTATTGATTTATATGCCTATCTTTACGTCAGTATCAGAGTCTTAATTACTGTAGTTTTATAATAAGTTTTAAAGTTTGGAAGTGTGACTGCTTCATCTTTGTTCTTTTTCAAGATTATTTTGGCTATTTGGGTTTCTTGAATTTCTATACAAATCTTAAGATCAGGTTATTCTTTTATCCAAAAAAAAAGGCAGCTAGTTAGTATTTTTATAAGAATTGCATTGAATCTGCAGAGGAATTTAGAGCATATTGCCATCTTTATAACACTAAGTCTTCCAGAAGAGTAATGTCAACAAAATGGAGGAATACAGGAGCTTTCTGCCCTCATATCCCCACAGTGCACCAATTTAGACAGCCACCCATAGAAGAGATTACCTTTGTGGGAGTCAGGGAGTCCAGAGAAGTGCAGCATGCTGTTGGAGCAAAAATCTAAGAATTGATGCACTGAAGAGGATAAGAAGAACAGTTTCATTTTACCCACATTACTCCTCCCTCAATGTGGCATGGATCAGTGACAAGATAGACCTCAGTGGTCCACAAGTTTCTCCCATGAGGGGAAGTAAAAAAACATAGTGAAAGAGCTCCTGGCTTTCCCAGCTGTGCAGGATGCTGCTCAAGAGGTCTGCCTCTTTTTGCCCCACCCAGAATAATGGGGAAAAAAATCAGCAGAACCAAGTGTAGGGTTTGTTTCCGAGAATAAAACGAAGAAACTGAGGCCAGCACCAAGATAATCCAATGCAAAGGAATTTATTCAGGCTCCCGGATGAGGTTCTGCAGTCCAGACAGGAGGGGCCGGAGAAGTCGTACTGACTGCTCTCAGACAGGGGGTTTTATAGGGAGTGACTTGGGCTATTTTTAGAAAGTCTATTTTTAGACAGGGGCTTTTATAGGGAGTGAAACAGCTCGATTGGTTGTGGGAGAGCAAGACTGCTATTGGGTAAGTTACAAGCCTTGACCTAGGACTTGGCTTGTTGTTGGTTGGAATTACTTGCCTGCTATTGGTTGTTAAAGCTCGACTGCTATTGGTTGTTAAAGCTCGACTGCTATTGGTTGTTAAGGCTTAGCTGCTATTGGTTACTAAGAAGCTATGATTGCAGCACCTTGTTTGCATACTGGGCTCTTTAAGAGAAAACCAGGCTGTGCGAGCAAGGGAGAAGGGAACATGCCCGAGCATGTCTGAGCTTGCTCGGGGCTTGTAAAAGGAAAAAAAGCAGGGGGGGGTGCGTCCGAGCTCCCAGCAAGGCAACTGGCCTTACACTAAGTAGCTGGGAGACGCTGGTAGCAGAGAAGACAGGAAGGGACTCACAGCAACCAATCAGGAAACTCAACAAAGGGCCGTGTAACCTACTAACCATCCTCCCAGATTCCATCAGGTAGCCCACTTACAAGTCAGTTGGGATCCCTCAACAGCACTTTCACCCCAAATGGCCCCATGAGGACTTCCAGTGTTCGTCATGGCTCACCTTCACTCACACTGTGACTGGATGCCTGTACATTTCCCTCTCATCCCCTCCAGTCTTCCTCCCAGTGGACAGTGAGTGTGAGCTTTTGCAGATGGCTTGGGAGCCTGCACCATCAGCCAGCTTGCCTCTGCAAAATTAAGAGAAGGCACATAAACTTGAGCATTTTTTTCCCCGAGGGTATCACCCTAAGCAACAAAGCAGAGGCACTGCGCATCCACTGTGACTAAGTGTGACTGAGAGAAGGCATATAATTTTAAGAATTCCCCTTTGAAAGAGAAGAAGAGAATGGGATGGATGAATTCACAGAAAATATCTGAGACTATGTGCAGTGGCTCATGCCTATAAACTCAGTACTTTGGAAAGCCAAGGCAGGAGGATTGCTTGGGCCCAAGAGTTTGAGACCAGCCTGGTCAACCTACAAAAAAATAATTTTTTTAATTAGCTGGGTGTGGTGGTGTATTCCTGTAGTTCCAGCTACTCCAGAGGCTGAGACATGAGAATTGCTTGAGCTCAGGAGGTCAAGTCTGCTGTGAGCCATTATTACACCACTGCACTCTGGCCTGGGCAACAGAACAAGGCCTTTTCACAAGAAAGAGAGAGGGGGGGAAGAAAGAGAGAGAGACAGAAGGAAGGAAGGAAAGAAGGAGGGAAGGAGGGAAGGAGGGAGGGAGAGAAAGAAGGAGGGAGGGAGGGAGGGAGGGAAAATCTAGAGAATACCTAGCTGGGCTGAGTGACCAAGTTATTTATCTCCCTAAGCCAGTCAGTAAAAATTAGAGGAGTTGACTGCTTATTTAAATGCAAAGACTTCAAGGAACATGAAAAACTAAGGAAACATGGCATCACCAATGGAACACAATAAATTTCCGGTAACTAATCCCAAAGAAATGGAGATTTATGAATTGCCTGATAGTAGTATTCAAAATAATTGTTTAAAGAAAGCTTAGTAAACTGTAAGAGAAGCACAGACAACTAAAAATCAGAAAAAAGGACATAAGCAAAATGAGAAGTTTTGTTTTTTTGTTTTTTGAGACAGAGTCTCACTCTGTAACCTAGGCTGGAGTGCAGAGCATGATCTAACCTCACTGCAACCTCCTCTTTCCACATTCAAATGATTCTCCTGCCTCTACCTCCTGAGTAGCTTGGATTACAGGTGTTCACCACCACAGCTGGCTAATTTTTGTATTTTTAGTAGAGTCTAGGTTTTACCATGTTGGTCAAGCTGGTCTTGAACTCCTGACCTCAAGTGATCCACCTGCCTCAGTGTCCTAAAGTGCTGGGATTGTAGGCATGAGCCACCATGCCCAGCTAGGAAGTTTAACAAAGAAACAGAAATAATTAAATAAACAAACTCTGGGATACAATGAATGAAATTAAAAAAATGCAATAGAGAATTTCAACAACAGAGTTGATCAAGCAGAAGAAAGAATGTGTGAACTCAAAGACAGGTCATTTGAAGTTATCCAGTTAAAGGAGAAAAAAGAAAACAGAATTGGACAAAGAAAGCTTATGGGATTTATAGGTCACCACCAAACAAAATAATATATGCATTATAGGAGTCTCCAAATGAGAATAAAGAGAGGAAGGAAAATAAATTTATTTAAAGAAATCATAGCTAAAGTTTTTCCAAGTTTTCAGTGAGATATGGACATCCAGATACATGAGGGTCAAAGGTTCCCAAACAGTTTCAAGCCAAAGAAACACTATATAACCCAATGTCAAAAAGCAAAGATGATGAATTTTGAAAGTAGTATGAAAAAGACCTGTCACATCCAAGGAGACCTTCATTAGACTGTCAGAAGATTTCTCAGCAAACCCCCAGCAGAGCAGGAAGGAGTGAGATCACATAAAGTGCTAAAAGAAAAACAAAATGTCAACCATAAATACTTTAGCAAAGCTGTCCTTCAGAAATGAAGGGAAAATAAACATTTTTCCAGACAAACAAAAGCTGAAGGAGTTTATCACCACTAGACTTGACTTCTCCATGATACAGCATATGTGTCAGCCCATTTGGGCTGCTATAACAAAATGCCATAAACTAAAAGGCTTTTAAACAATAGAAATTTATTTCTCACAGTTCTGGAGGCAGGGAAGTTCAAGATAAAAGTGTCTAGTGAGGCTTCACTTACTGACTCATGAACAGCTGTCCTCACTGATGGAGGAGACAAGACCTTCTTATATAAGGGCGCTAATTCCACTCATGGGGGCTCTACCCTCATGATCTAGTCACCTCCCAGAGGCCTCAGCTCCTAATATCATATCATCACATTGATTACTACATTTTAACAGGTGAAATGTAGGGAGGCAGAAACTTTCAGAACATAGCTATATATTAATGGGCAAAAGAAGCCTTAACAAATTCAAAAAGATTGAAATCATACCAATTATCTCTTTACAAAAGTAAGAAATTAGAAATCAATAACCAGAGGAAAACTGGAAAATTCACAAATATATGGAAAGTAAACAACATACATATGAACAACCAACGAGTCAAAGAAAAAATTGAAAGAAAATTTTTAAAATATTGAGCCAGGGCCCGGCGTGGTGGCTCACGCCTGTAACCCCAGCACTTTGGGAGGCTGAGGTAGGCGGATCATGAGGTCAAGATATCGAGACCATCCTGGCCAACATGCTGAAACCCCATCTCTACTAAAAATAACAAAAATTAGGCAGGCATGGTGGCACACACCTGTGGTCCCAGCTACTCAGGAGGCTGAGGCGGAAGAATCGCTTGAACCCAGGAGGCAGGGGTTGCAGTAAGCCGAGATTGCACCACTGTACTCCAGCCTGGCGGCAGAGCAAGACTCTATCTCAAAAAAAAAAAAAAAAAAAAAATTGGGCCAAATGAAAATAGAAACTTAACATACCAAAACTTATGAGACGAATCAAAAGCAGTTCTAAGAGGGAAGATTATTGTAATAAACACCTACATTAAGCAAAAAGAAGAATCTCAAATGAACAACCTAACTTTAAATTTTAAGAAACCAGAAAAAGAAGAACAAACTAAGCCCAAAGTTAGCAGAAAGAAGAAAATAGCAAAGACTGGAGCAGAAATTAATAAAGACTGGAGAAACAATAGAAAAGGTCAACAACGCAAACAGTTGGTGTTTTGAAAAACAGAATTGACAAGCTGTTAGCTAGACTAAGAAAAAAATAAGAAAAGGCTCAAATACATAAAGTAAGAAATGAAAGAGGAGAGATTACAACTGATGCCACAGAAATACAAAGGATAAGAGACTACTATGAACAACTATATATAAGCAAATTGGATAATCTAGAAGAAATGAATGAATTCCTAGACACATACATCCTATCAAGACTGAATCATGAAGAAATAGAAAATCTGAAGGTACTGCTAATAAGTAAGGAGATTAAATCAGTAATCAAAAATCTCTCAAAAGAGAAAAAGTAAGGACCAGAAGGCTTCGCTACTGAAGTCTATCAAACATTTAAAGAATAATTTATATGAAGTCTTCTCAAACTCTTCAAAAAAATTGAAGAGAATGGGAACACTTCCAAACACATTTTACAAGGTCAGCATTACCCTGATATCAAAGACACACAAGAATACTACAAAAAAAGAAAATTGCAGGCCGATATCCCTGATGAACATGAATGCAGAAATCCCCAACAAACTAATAGCAAGCCAAATTCAAAAGTGTATTAAAGAATCGTGCACTATAATCAAATGAGATTTGTCCCTGCGATGCAAGCATGATTCAACACAGACATGTCAATAAATGTGATACACAACATTAACAGCATGAAGAATAAAAATCGTGTCCATCTCAATAGCCATGGAAAAATCATTTGACAAAATTTAACATTCTTTCATAATAAAAACTCTCAACAAGTTTTGTATAAAAGGTAGCCCACAGCTACTGCTATCCTCAATGGGGAAAAGTTGAAACCTTTTCTTATAACATCAGGAACGAGATAAGAATGGCCATTCTCATCATGACTATTCAATAGAGCACTGAAAGTCCTAGCCAGAGCAATTAGATAAGAAAGAAATAAAAGGTATTAAGATTGGAAATGAAGAAGTAAAATTGTCTGTTTGCAGATGACATGATCTTATATATAGAAAACCCTAAAGATGCCCCCAAAAAACCTATCAGAACTAACAACCAGGGCTAGGCCCTGGAAACATAAAGAGGAAGAAAACACCTGTCCCTGCTCTCGCAGTGTTCATGGCCTAGTGGAAAAAACATGGATACAAATGAAAACCACATCATGCAAGAATCAATGGATTGACTAGGTATGATAAAATTATTGGTAAGAGAGTGGTTGGTCTGACTCAGTTCGAAGAGATAACGTTTGCATCAATCATAAGAGTTCAGTTTAATTTTTAAGAACATGAGAAATAGGCATGGGCATACTGTAATTGGGGACCAGTCTGTTGCCAAGGCACAGGCACTATGGGGGTAGGTGAGGTGGAGAGAGAGTGGTAAGAAATGAGTCTAAAAAATAGCTTGCGGCTGGAATGCCATCCCAAGGAATTTGTGGCCAATCCAGGGGGCAATGAAGAGCATTGCAGGTATAAACCAGGACACTAGTAAGTTCATATTTTGTTTTAGGGAAATGACTCTAGCAGCCCCATGTGGGAAAGGTTGGAGGAAAAAGATGGAAACAGGAGATGGTGAAGACCTGAGTTAAGACAATGCAGCAGGGCTCAAAGAGGAGAGGGTAAAACTGAGGCGATATGGCTGATGTAGCTGGGATGAAAACTAAAGTGTGTCAAAGATGGAGTCAGAAATTAGAAGATAACGTAGTTTGATGGGAAGAACAGTAAATGAAGTCTGCAAATCTGGATTCGAGTTCCAGCTTAGCTGTTAAGTAGATGCATGTACTTAATTAAATATTTATTTTAATTTATTTTGTTTTTATTTTTATTTTTTGAGATGGAGTCTCACTCTGTCACCCAGGCTGGAGTTCAGTGGCATGATCTCAGCTCACTGCAACCTTTGCCTCCCAGGTTTAAGTGATTCTCCTGCCTCAGCCTCCTGAGTAGCTGGGACTCCAAACACGCACCACCACGCCTGGCTAATTTTTTTGTATTTTTAGTAGAGACAGGGTTTCACCATGTTGGCCAGGCTGGTTTTGAACTCCTGACCTCAGATGATCCACAGACCTCTGCCTCCCAAAGTGCTGGGATTACAGGCTAATTAAATATTTAACCACTCTATTCCTGTTTCCTCAGCTAGAGAGAGGCAGACCGAGTAGATTATCTCAGAGAACCACTTTGAGAACTGAAATACAAACCAAAAAGAAGGAGGAGGAAAACTGAGACAACTTATATAGATATCATCCAAGATAAAGATGATTAAAGAAACAAAGCAACTGGAAGATAATAATTAGGAGAATTTTGATTTTAGGAGATAAGATGTCTTGTAGAAAAAATTTATATAACACATTTTTAGGTGTTCAGGATATCCAAATCCTGGCATTTGTTCTTCTTACCTATAGGGTTCTCTGCCAAAGAACACCTACAAAAGGATCAATAAACAAATAAGAAATCCAATATCAATTTTATCAATATCTGGACAACTCCCTGAAAATCCAAGGGAAAGCTGGATGGCAGGTGTAATTTGGGACAAAGAAGAAATGGAGTCTCATGTCCCACCCAAAATGTAGTCCTTGGGAGCCTATGCTCATGTGTGGGAGACAGTGTATATGCACATGCTCTCTCATGTTCAGAGGGCTGGTGGGTGGAGGGAGAGGGAAAAGGAGAAGCCAAGGGCAGCAGAGAGAAAGATAAAGAACCTGAGTATGTGGGCATGCTAACCTGTCTAATATGAGGCTAAACTGAGCCCAGAGATACCCATTATATTTCTGTGCAGCATTACTGATCACTAGGGGAAACATGGCCCTGTACATAACAGATTTAATCAGATAAGCAGCTCCTCTCCCATGAGAACTAGTTTAGAACAAAAATAAAATGCTGGCTGTGAGGGATCCATCCAAGAATCCACTGATGAGCCAAGCAAGGATGGATGCTTTCTCTTATGTGCCAAGATAGAAAGCCGGGAAGAGAAGGGAAGCGTCTCATCCTTACCTAACAGTATTATTTTGCTTCTTCAATTTTTACAGTATGATGTCGTTTGATGATGGAAATTATATCTTACCCATCATTGCTCCTAGCTTACTGGGCTACAGTGAATGATAATTGAATCAATAAATGTATTAATAATCAGGATTGATTGGATTTAAATAAGATTACTGCAACTCAAAGAATCCTCAGAAGAGCATCATCCATCTTCACCATTTGTTATAAACTCTTCATGTGTATTAATTCACTTAATGCAATAACACTGTGAGGTGGAAACTATTATCATTCTCCCATTTTACAAACGAAGAGACTGGGGTCTGGAGGACCCACCTCGCCCCATCACACAGTTAGCAAGTGGCAGAACAGGAATGGGAAGCCAGATATTAGATCCAGAATCTATGCATTTGCCACCACATACACTGTCAGCCAAAAACAGGCTTTTCCTCTCCAAGAGCACAACCACTAGCTTTCCTTACTGGCTTATGAAAACTGGAAACTCAGTTTTTAAAGGACTATGAAAATTAAGCTAATATGTTCAACATTTTAAAAGGTACACCATTTAATTGAGGATATATGTTTTCACACTTTTATTCCCAAATGGTTATCACTTCCTTAAGTAATGCATCAATTAGATTTGTTCATAAATATGTGTGTGTGTGTGTGTGTGTGTGTGCGCGCGTGTGTGTGTGTGCGTGTGTGTGTGTATGTAGTGGGACCTCAATAAGTATTTGCTGAATATGTTTCTTTTCTGCAAAATTAGTGTTTGCTAAATTAGTATACACAGTCCTTCTACTGCTGTTTAGAGGGATAGTGAGATGATTTCCTATGTTTTTAAAATCAGATGGTTCAATATATTCATGCCATGCTTAGAGAAGAAATCAATTCATAGTCTCAAAGGCTTTAAGTCTCAATGTAATTTATCAATTTTACTTATCAGCAAACTTTTATTTTATCCTCTCTGTATACAAAAAGCTTACTAGCAATCACACTATAAAGCAGTTTTTTAAATAGCTAGAACCTTAAAATGCCCACAGTATAGTCCAGAAAGAAGACATGAATAAAATTGGATCATGTAGCCCAGCACTGAAAGGCGTATTCACCCTTTATGCCTTCCGTCTTCCATTCCTACCTATTCTTCTAACACACAGGGCCAGGTCCTTTCCAGCTGCCTGTCTTTCCTCATGCTACCTTGGCCCACTTGGCCAGTTTGGTGCATGCAGAGGTCTTCATGCAGATAGGAAGCTGAGGAGGAGGTTTTAGAAAGAAGCTGATGAGTTGAGTGATGAATATGTTGAGTTTAGGTGCCAATGAAAAAGTGCAAGTAAATATATTGAAGGACAATTGAATAGTAATGTTTAACAATTGGATAACTATGTGTGGAGTAAGGGAGAGGGAAATTGGAAGCCTAAGATGTTGGAAGAAAGATGATGAAGAAAAAAGTAGGAATTCAGTAGGAAAGTTGATTTCAGAGAAGTAT
>PVKP010035812.1:0-22968 GCA_004027715.1 Plecturocebus donacophilus | reverse complement strand
ATAGGCAGGTGTTGAACAATGAGAACACATAGACACAGGGAGGGGAGCATGACACACTGGAGTCTGTAGGGGGGAAATAGGGGAGGGACAGCAGGGGATGGGGAGTTGGGGAGGGATAACATAGGGAGAAATGCCAGATATAGGTGATGTGGAGGAAGGCAGCAAACCACACTGCCATGTGTGTACCTATGCAACAATCTCACATGTTCTTCACATGTACCCCAAAACCTAAAATGCAATAAATAAATAAATAATAAAATAAATAGAAAAAGAAATATTCACATAGCAGATGGTCACATAGGAGATTTCACCAGGGACTGGAAATCAGGTAGATCAGTAAAACAGAGAGAAAATAAACACTTAAAAATTCACAGGTATATGGGGTATGAAAGTCATCTAATCTAAAGCATGTGATCTTATTGAGAAAATATGCTTTTCCCAGTCTGATGTTTTTCCTTCTAGGTGGAAAGAATTTGTTTCATTTATTTTCAGGTTTCTCTAAGCACTTTTACTCAGTATACCTCAGTGCACACTGTAAAGAAAGAATTTTAGCTTCCAGGTGCCACTCCTTTATTTTGATCTTACTCTATTCATAACTCAGATGGGCACCACAAGTGTTATTAAATGGGTCACCTTACCACCCTATACATGTGGGCCTCTCTAAAGCTAGACTTCAATTCTGGCTTCTTAATATACTAAACTTCTTACTATCTCATCTACCTCCCTATCCACATATTTGCTACTGCTCTCCCTTCTTGCTATTTCAGGACTAGGTCTGAGCCCAATCCATTTTTAAATCTCTACAGCACCTAACACATTGACTGGGTTATAACAAGTGGTCAGTAAGCATTTATTGAATGAACTAAAGATATATAAACAGACCAAACTATCTCCTTCAGAACATTTATGTATTTATGTTTATTAATATTTTTAAAAACAGGTCACTGTTTCTTTACTCTTTTATCACTTTTTTCCTTTCTGAGAGACAAGGTCTTGCTCTGTCACTCAGGCTGGAGTGGACTGTTATCAATATGGACAGCCTTTAAATCCTGGGCTCAAGCAATCCTCCTGCCTCAGCCTCCCTAAGTAGCTGGGACTATAGGGGTGTACACTGCACTGGGCTAATTTTTAAATTTTTTGTAAAGACAGGGTCTGGTTTTGTTGCTCAGGCTAATAGCAAACTCCTGGCTTCAGGCGATCCTCCCTCCTAGGTCTCCCAAAGTGCTGGGATTACAGGCACGAGCTACCATGCCTGGCCTCATCTATTTTTTATTTTTAAATAATGCCACCATTCACTGGAAAAGGTGAAAAAAAAGTAAGTGATCATTAGAATAAGTAGGCCAGGTGCACTAGCTCACGCCTGTAATCCTAGGACTTTGGGAGGCCAGCGTAGGAGGATTACTGGAGCCCAGGAGTTCAAGACCAGCCTGGACAACATAGTGAGATGCTGTCTCTAAAGTTAAAAAAAAAAATTAGAATAGGTGACTTCAAAATCTTTTGAAGCACTATGTGGTTAAGGAGTTCTTTGTCCACAATCACCCAATAAAGACAGCCTTATGTAAATATTCTAAGTGAACCAAATAACCACAAATCTTATTTTAATGCTAGAAGAATGTTCTAATATTCCTTCCTTCTGTGGAGACATGCTGGGTCTCCACAGAACTCCAGTTACTTATATAGGTGTTTATCTCCACTGCAACCCCATGCCCTAAACGACTGAGAGCTTCTTGAAGACACTCAATAAATATATGTCAAATTGAGCTGAATGGGACTATACAAAGGAATGGCAAAATGGGAAACCAGACACCAAAAAAGTGTACTAGAGCAAGACTCCCCTGGTATTTTCAGTTTTAATATATTTTCTTTTCTTTTTTTTTTTTTTTTTGAGATGGAGTTTCACTCTTGTTGCCCAGGCTGGAGTGCAGTGGCGCAATCTCGGCTCACTGCAACGTCCACCTCTTGAGTTCAAGCGATTCTCCTGACTCAGCCTCCCAAGTAGCTGGGACTACAGGTGCTCACCACCACGCCTGGCTAATTTTTCTATTTTTAGTAGAGATGAGGTTTCACCATGTTGGTCAGTTTTAATATCTTTTCTAAGTAGCTGATTCAACCCATGGTTTTTCTACTTTTAGTAACAACATTTTTAAAGACAAACTATACACCGTTGAAGTGGTCTCATCATATAAACTCATTTAAACACGTAGAACACAAATTTATATTAATTACATGTATAGAAGTCATTCTTCAAACAAAGGTTCATGAACAGTGTTAATAACTTGATGGTACTGAATAAAACTAGAGATAATCAAGGGAGAAAATGATTGTGATTTCCCATCTTACGCAGCCCTGTCTCCTGCCCTGCCTATAATCTCTATGATGATGGACCTGATTCTTTACAAAAATGCAAAATAGACACAGGAGTGATTAACACTATATAGTAGTGGCCAGGTGCAGGGGCTCACACCTATAATCCCAGCATTTTGAAGGCAGGTGGATCACCTGAGGTCAGGAGTTCAAGTCCAGCCTGACTAACATGGTAAAACCCCATCTCTACTAAAAAAAATACAAAAATTAGCCGGGTGTGGTGGTGTGTACTTGTAATCCCAGTTGTTACTCAAGAAGCTGAGGCAAGAGAATTGCTTGAACCCAGGAGGCAGAGGTTGCAGTGAGCTGAGATTGTACCACTGCAATCTAGTCTGGGTGACAGAGCGAGATTCTGTCTCAAAAAAAACAAAACAAAAATTAGTCAGGCATGGTGGTGCATGCCTGTAGTCCCAGCTACTCGGGAGGCTGAGGTTGGAAATCGCTTGAACCTGGGAGGCAGTGGGTGCAGTGAACTGAGATCACACCACTGCACTCCAGCCTGGCGACAGAATAGGGCTCCATCTCAAAAAACAAAAACAAAAAAAAACTCACTATATATGAGAAAGAAGAAATCTAATTAATTCATTTCTATACTTGTAACAGCTACCACAGGAGTTGGTGCATAGTCAGCACACAGCAGGCACATAGTATCTGCTAGGTGGATAGATGGACATATTAATAAGTAATCTGAAATGTGATACTCAGCTTAGGAATCAGATTCTTAAGAGTTTGGTTAAGTTGAATCCGGTTTCTAAATTAGAGGCAAAATTCAGGGCCATACTATCCTTATTCTCTAAGGACGGAACAAATGTCAGCATTGTACATTTACCACATTATGGGACTCAGTGAGTAAATGGGCAAAAAGTCATTACTTCCATATGGAGTCCCTATCAGTAGGGTACTTGGTTAAATTTTTCAGCAGCTCCACCAGTGCAAGATGAATCCCTTCTTTGGTTGAAACATTAGTACAGCATAAGAGTTCATGAAGAGCCTCTCGAATATCTCTGGATGAATCCTTTAAGAAAAATAAATAATAACAGTAGTTACTGTTGGTTAGCAGACTCAGCCTCTATCTACTGTCCCCTTCTCCCTAGCCACCTTCCCATCTAGGGTGGCCATGTAACAAAGTATGTGGAAGTTCTTTGGCTGAAATTTCTAAAATATCTTTCATTTTACTGATAAATAAAGGACTAGAGGCAGTAGCTTTGTCCCCTTTGTTCTTTAACCTCCCTTCTCCATCCTATCTGGAACTCAAACATGATGCTAAATGTAAAAGAGCCTTTTTGCAACTAGGAAAAAGGACAGGCTAAGAAGAAAGGCTAAGAGAGAAACCGGGTATGGTCAGTTAGTGGAAGACTCAGAACACACACACTTAAGTTTGCCATCATATACAGGCACAGTCTGTGGGATCCCAAAACAATTACAACAGTAACGTCAAAGATCACTGATCAAAGATCACCATAACAAATATGATAATAAAAAAGTTTGAAATATTGCAAGAATTACCAAAATGTGACACAGACATAAGGTGAGCACATGCTATTGGAAAAATGGCGACAGAGTCGCTCAGTGCCACAATCTCTCAATTTATAAAAACAATCACACACACACACACAAACAATATCTGCAAAGCCCAATAAAGAGAGGTATGCCTGTATGTATTAAATGGAGGAGTGAGGGAAAGAGTCAATCTATCTGATGTGAATTTCAAGACGACTTCAAGAATGAGAAACATTAAATGAGAGGCAAATCGAAATGTCACTCCTATTTATAAAATTCTGCAATAGTTTTCCATAATGTTAGAATAAAATCCAAACATCTTAAAATGGCCTACAAGGCTCTCTATCTGTCCCCAATCCCTCTCTCAGACTTCATCTTATGCCACATTTCTACTTTCTCACTATGGTTCAATCCTACTGCCTTTCTCTCTATTCTGCAAACACAACAAAGCTCACTTGTACATTAGAGTCTTCCCACTAGCTGTTGCCTCTACCTGAAGGTCTTCTCCCAGTCTTCACATAGCTAACTTCTGTTTATCTTTCAAGATTCAACTTGAACATCACCTCCTCAGAAAGGTTTTACTAACCATTCAAATTATAGTGAAATTCCCCATTCCTCCATCATACTGTTTATCTTCTATATAACATTTATCACCATCTGAAATCTCTTTGTTGATTCCATCTCTTTAGAATGTAAGTTTTATGACAGCAGGGATCCTGTTTTGATAACACTATATTTCTAACACATAGACAGTGCTTGTTGAATAAAAATGTGAATTTTTCTAGGCAGGGTAGGATCTTGGCATAGCAACAACAACAACAACAAAATGCAAATTCTAGCTGGAAGGGTCAGCAAGGTAAGGTTCAAAGCAAGGAAGCACAGTGACACAGAAAATGTAAGGGAGCAGTGCACAGCAAGGTGGAAGAACAGTCTACTGTAAGTTTATATGGGTCTGATCTGAACAGAATTAAAAGGCAAGGATTCTTTGTGAGTTATATACCTTATGCTAACAAATAAGCATACCTGTGAACAATTCTTTACATCAAAACACAGCTTGGAACATGGCTCAGCTACTCAGCAAACATTTACCGAGCACCTAATTGTGCCAGACGCTGCTGCAAGAAATTGGTAATAAAAAAATAAAGAGTCGGTCTGGCACGATGGCTCACACCGTAATCCCAGCACTTCGGGAGGCCAAGGTGGATGGATCACTTGAGGTCAGGAGTTCAAAACCAGCCTGGCCTACATGGTAAAACCCCATCTCTACTAAAAAAAATATATACAAAAATTAGCTAGGCACTGTGGTGTGTGCCTATAATCTCAGCTACTTGGGAGGCTGAGGCAGGAGAACTGGTTGAACCCAAGGGGTAGAGGTTGCAGTAAGCCAAGATTGCACCACTGCACTCCAGCCTGGGCGACAGAGTCTGCCTCAAAAAAAAGAAAAAAGAAAAGAAAAGAAAAGAAAAAGAAAAGTCAAGACCCCTTGAGAAGCTTACAGTCTTATGAAAGAGAGAATTACTGAAAAATGCTAGGGCAGTATACACAGGGTGCTATGGGAATAGAGAAGTGGCATTTAGCCCTCCCAGGACTGGAAGTAAAAGTTAGGGAAGACTTCCTGGATATGTTAGCTAATATAGGCTGTGGGAATAAGTGGAAGTCCCCTAGGTCAAAGTGGCAGTTTTGCAAGCCACTTACAAAAGGGGGGAAAATTACATTGAAGGCAAAATTGTGAGGAAAAGCAGTATGTGTAGGAAAGTGACTTCAGCATCAAGTTGAAGGTGAGGAATGGTTGAAAAGAAAGCTAAAAAGGAAAGGAGTGGCTAGACTATGTATGAGACCACCCATGAAGAACCACATATAGAATGTAAATGTATTTTCAGGAAAAAATACACAAAAAAATTATAAAGATTTATAATTCAGGAAAAATCTTAGTAGAAGTGCTAAGCAGCTAAGAGAATGGTAGGGACCTTCAAAACCAAAGCACCAGCTGTTCTTTAAGGTATGCAGTAGAAACCTATTATAAGTGTTCTAATAACTAAGCACCTAATTACTATTCCTTTCACATCTGAAACCCATCTTCCTCAAAAAAGGAAACCAGAGGCCAAACCCCATTTATGAATACTATAAAGAACTTCAGTAGTTGCAAATAAAATCCAGACATTTTAGAAAAATAATTGAAGAACCATGTAGAGCTGTACAGCCTGGGAAGCAACTCTGTGTTTACATTCTGGTGCGGCCACTAACTACCTCAGACAACTCATTTTTTTCCTCTATAAAATTTCCAGGGTAGAATGAATCAATCCCTAAGAGCACTTGCTGCTGTAACAGCCTATGATTCACTACAGAATAAAATCAAATTAAAGGTTGAATAGAACTCTTCATTATTTAGCCCCTACCTTATCTGTAGCCACTTCCTCCACTATCCCATCTCTTCAACTCTATGCTATCATTATAACAAACTCTTAATTCTTTAAATATATCATATTCTCTCTTATCTCTGCTTTAGACATTGCTCCCTCTGTTTGGTACCCTTTCATCCTACCCCCAGTGCCACTTCTCCTTTAAAAACGATGCACTTCAGTTTGAGTGACAGAATGGGACCCTGTCTCAAAAGAAGAAGGTAAAAAAAGATGTCTAGTTAAGTCCTACTCCTCCTTCAAGTGTCCACTACAGGATTTTCTCCTTCTTCTCTATGTTCCCAACCTCACCTCAGCCAATCAGGTTAGACACTGTGTATTCTCTAGGCATCCTATGCTTTCTTAACCACAGAAAGACCAAGCTTATTCAAATTTCTTGTTTCACAGTCAATTTCTTCCATCTTAGGGAAGAGGTATAGTGAGAAAGCAGAACTGTGCTGCTTGATAACTGTTCTGTCACCAATGCCTAGCACAATACCTGATTTTAACAGCTGGGGGCAGGTATGAAGAAATGAGTAACAAACTAGAAACACTCACTTCTAGCACAGCCAGGACAGTGTCAAGCTGATCTTCTCGGAGGGTGATATTGTTAGAGATTTTTCTCATGGTATGTATGGACTGCAGACGTACTTCCTCAATTTCGTCATTGAACATGTCAACCAGGAAATCAAGGCACTTCTCAGCAAAAGAGGGTGAAGACTGGGCCAACATGCAGAGGGCCTCCACAGCAGCAATACGAACCTCTAGAAAAAAGAGAACAAATAAAACTGCACATCAGGCTAGGCACAGGGGCTCACGCCTGTAATCCCAACACTTCGGGAAGCCAAGGTGGGCAGATCACTTGAGCCTGCCTGGGCAATGTGGTAAAACTCCGTTTCTACCAAAAATTTTTAAAAATTAGCTGGGTGTGGTAGCCTGCGCCTGTTGTCTCAGCTACTTGGGAGGCTGAGGTGGGAGGATCACTTGAGCCTGGGAGGCAGAAATTACAATGAGCCAAGGTTGTGCCACTGCACTCCAGCCTAGGTGACAGAGCAAGACCATATCTTAAAACAAAACAAAAACAAACCACAAAAAATCAAATTAGCCAAGTATGGTGGTGCACGCCTATAGTCCCATCTACTTGGGAGGCTGAAGCAGGAAGATCACTTGTGCCCAGGAGTTCAAGGCTGCAGTGAGCCATGATCATGCCACTACATTCCATCCTGGGTGACAGAGTGAGACCCTGTCTCACAAAAACAAAACAAAACTGCACATCAGCCAGGTGCAGTGGCATACACCAAAGTCCCAGCTACTCAGGAGGCTGAGGTGGGAGGATCATTTGAGCCCAGGAGCTCAAGGCCAGCCTAAGCAACACACTGAAGCCCCATATTATATATATGTGTGTGTGTATATATATACACACACACGTATATATTAACTCAAATTAAAAGCCATGGGAAAAGTACATGGATTCCTTCTCCTTCAGGCTATCTTCTATTCTCTACTCCTCTCAGTCTATAAACTCTCCCTGGGAGATCTCTATGCCCACAGTTTCACATACCACCCACCTTCACGTTGATCTAAGAACACGGACTTTATTGTCACAAGGACTATGGTTTAAATCTGACTTTACATACGTGTGATCAAGTCACATGTCTGTCTACATTTACTGAACTTCTTGAAAACTAAGTTGTCTTACAGTATTCCAACCACAGTAAGGTACTTTTTTAAAAGTCAATTAGTAAATAATATCATTATTATTAAGATTAAAGTAGACTAAAACTTTAATTAAAAATAAATAAATAATAAGTCACAGACTCCCTATGGGTACAGAGTAGAGAAAAGGAATCTGCTATACTATATTTTAAAAAAGAATGCACATGTATAATTGGGTCCAGACTTAACTACTTATTAGCTTTGTACTTAGTACTAAAGATACAAAGACAACAAAAGTAAGATTGCCCCTCAGGCTTACAAACAAGAATAGTTAATTGTATTATAGAGTGATGACTGTTACCATGGAAAAGCACAGATAATGTAAGAAAATGCACATGAAGAAATATAGCCCAATCAATGGGATCAGAGGTGGCTTTCTGTAATGTGTGATCCCTAAAAACAGTATCTAAAAGAGCTGCTAAGCCAAAGAAAGAAAACGGCCTTTCTAGAAGAAGAGCTGCATGCACAAAGTCCCCCAAAAAAAAAAACGGAGAAGATGGATAAATTAGAAGACTAGAAGTATGTGAGGTACTACACTAAAGAGCCAGTGAAATAAGGTTCGATTTCATTCCCAGCAATGTGCCCCTAAAACCCAAATTTACCCAGAATTTTATCAATGTGATAAAATTAGAAAGCTGTCATAGCTGATAACTGGTTATGGTCAACTCACTTTTCAAACTTAAGTTAATTTGTTTACATCTTAATAACATTTGTAACACAAAGGATAAATCCTTGAGGAGATAGATACCCTATTCTAGATGATGTGATTATTTCATATTCCATGCCTGTATCAAAACATCTCATTTACCCCTTAAATATATATACCTAGTATGTACCAACAAAAATTAAAAATAAAAAAACTTATTTAAAAAATCTTAATGGCAAACTGAAAACTGTATAAGTAAATCATATAAATGTTAAAAGTGATGAAATTCAGTTGCAGAAACTAAACAAAGCAAAAATGCTAATAGAAACAAAATAGGTTGTAGTTATTCATTTTAGGGTAAAATAGGTTTGCAATTCATATTTTAAGTTCATAGAGAATCAAAAAGCAGAGGTAGCTTTATTTAGTTTCTATATATGGAACATTTTAGAACAAATGATAGGATAGCCCAATTCTTACATCTACTGATGAAAAACTGTCTCCCAAAAATAATATTCTTCTTCTAAGAAGTATTTTCTATCCTGAGGTTTTTTTTTTTTTTTCTATTTTCTGCAAATCCTGCGTTCCAAGAGGTATGTTTTTATAGACATTTTTAAGATTTGGCACAGATCTCTGGCATAAATTTACTGTAAAATTTGGACAATTAACATTACCTTGCCAGGTCTGTTACACTTGCTGATGATGAACAGACTGGAGTCAATAACCTCAAAGCACTGAAATTCTGGGATCTTTGTGAGACTGACAGCATATGAAAATCACAAGGGCTTTATGCGATGTGTATTACAAGATAGAGTAATGAGGACCAGCTTTACCATCCAAGGATGAGACAGAGATAAAATATATGAAACAACAGCATTCTAGACACTGGGCATCTGGCAATAAAGGACTGCAATTCCTGAATGGGAAAAGAAAACGAGGTGATCTCAATGATTATAGCAATTTAGTTTAGAGAGATTCTAGGCACTACGTCTTCTCTCCCTGAGTTGAGAAGACTGAGCTGTGAGTTGAGGAAGGCCAATGTGGCTAGAGTTCATAAGGCAAATTACTTTAAAGAAGAAAACTACACAGAGAGACAGAAAGCTTGAGAGATCTGCAGATGGTCACCTCAAGTCTTCAGCTGAGTTCTTATCTGTGAGATAGAGACCATCTGAGTGGTGGGGGGAAAAAAACCACCCAAAAGAATGAGAAGAAATAATCTCCAGAACTCACACAGAGCCTATAAAACCACAGTTTACTTAGAAGAATTTTGCAACCAGGTGTGATGGTCCATGCCAGCAATCTCAAAACTTTGGGAGGCCAAGGTGGCCGGACTGCTTGAGGCCAGGAGTTCAAGCCCAGCCTGCGCAAATGGTAAAACTCTGTCTCTACAAAAAATATAAAAATTAGCGAGGTGTGGTAGTGCTCACCTGTAGTCCTGTGTTACTCAGGAAGCTGAGGTGGGAGGGTTACTTGAGCCCAGGAGGTCAAGGCTGCAGTGAGCCGTCACGGCACTCCAACCTGGGAGACACAGCAAGACCTTGTCTCAACAAAAAAAAAAAAAAAAAAAAGAAAGAAAGAAAGAAAGAAAAGAGAGGTTTTTTTTGGAGAGATCCAAGATGGCCGATTAGCAACGGCTCAGGAATGTAGCTCCCAGTGAAAGCGCAGAGAACGAGTGGACGCCGCACTTTCCAACGAATTTTTGTTGCCCACAGACCGGGAGATTCCAGGCAGAGGAGCCACACGGGTCACCAGTGCGACTCTTTTGGTCGGCGCAGCTGTTTTGCCGGTGCCTCAGCGCGGCGCTTCTCGGTGCGGAGTATACGGACAGACGGGCTCAGCTGGTCCCATCCCCACAAGGGAAACAGCAATTGGAAGCACTGAGGACTGAGAGCAAGCACAGCTGAACCCGGGAAGGCCCAGCTCTGTGAGGACGGGGCGTCCGCCGAAGGAAAACTAAGAAATAGAGAAAACTTCATAACCAACAAGCCGGATGTCCACTCAGAGACCCAATCTGAAAGTCAGCAATTACAAAGACGACAGGTGGATAAATCCACAAAAATGGGAAGAAACCAGTGCAAAAAGGCTGAGAACACCTGAAATCAGAACTCGCCTCCTACAGGGGATCGCAGCTCCCCATCAGCAAGAGAACAAGGTCTGATGGAGGATGAGTGTGACGAACTCATAGAATCAGGCTTCGGAAGGTGGATAATAAGAAACTTCTGTGAACTAAAAGAACATGTTCTAACCCAATGCAAAGAAACTAAGAACCTTGAAAGAAGATTTAATGAAATGCTAACGAGAATGGACAACTTAGAGAAGAATATAAGTGAATTGATGGAGCTGAAAAACACAACACGATAACTTCATGAAGCATGCACAAGTTTCAACAGCCGAATTGACCAAGCAGAAGAAAGGATATCAGAGGTCGAAGATCAACTCAATGAAATAAAACGAGAAGGCAAGATGACAGAAAAAAGGGTAGAAAGGAATGAACAAAGTCTCCAAGAAATATGAGACTATGTGGAAAGACCAAATCTACGTTTGATAGGTGTACCTGAATGTGACGAAGAGAATGAATCCAAGCTGGAAAATACTCTTCAGGATATTATCCAGGAAAACTTCCCCAACCTAGCAAGGCAGGCCAATATTCAAGTCCAGGAAATACAGAGAACGCCACAAAGATATTCCTCAAGAAGAGCAACCCCAAGGCACATAATCGTCAGATTCACCAGGGTGGAAATGAAGGAGAAAATGCTAGCCAGAGAGAAGGGTCGGGTTACCCACAAAGGGAAGCCCATCAGTCTCACAGCAGATCTCTCAGCAGAAACCCTACAAGCCAGAAGAGAGTGGGGGCCAACATTCAACATCCTTAAAGAAAAGAACTTTCAGCCTAGAATTTCATATCCAGCCAAACTAAGCTTCATAAGTGAAGGAAAAATAAAATTTTTTGCGAACAAACAAGTACTCAGAGATTACATAACCACCAGGCCTGCTTTACAAGAGCTTCTGAAAGAAGCACTACACATAGACGGGAACAACCAGTATTAGCCATTCCAAAAACATACCAAAAGGTAAAGAGCATCACCATAATGAAGAATCTACATCAACTATTGGGCAAAACAGCCAGCTAGCATTACCAGAAGCTGCAATTTTCATCTCTAAAAAAAACAGACTTTGAAACAACAAAGACCATAAGAAACAAAGAGGGACATTACATGGTGGTGAAAGGATCAATGCAACAAGAAGAGAGCTAACGATCCTAAATATATATGCACCCATTACAGGAGCACCCAGATACATAGGGCAAGTTCTTAATGACTTACAAAGAGACTTAGACTCCCACACAATAATAGTGGGAGACTTTAACATTACACTGTCAAAATTAGACAGATCAACGGGATAGAAAATTAACAAGGATATCCAGGACTTGAACTCAGACCTGGAACAACTAGATTTAACAAATATTTACAGAACTCTTCTCCCCAAATCCACAAAACATACATTTTTCTCAGTATCACATTATACCTATTTTAAAAGTGACCACATAATATGAAGTAAATCACTCCTCAGCAATTGCATAGCATTTCACAGGTTTAAATAAAATATTGGTTGGCTGCTTATTTGTTATTTTCATCCCCTATTCCTTCCTGTCTCCATTGTTAAGCACAATTATTGGCATAAAAGAGTTTTTTAATACCCATTTTTAAACTGCATTCTAGCCTGGGCAATGAAACAAGAATCGCATTCTCTCTCCCTCTTTCTCTTCCTCTTTCTTTCTCTCTTTCATTCTTTTTCTTTCTTTTGCTTTCTTTCTCCTTTTCTCTCTTTTTCTAAAAAAA
This sequence comes from Plecturocebus donacophilus, assembly GCA_004027715.1. Classification (NCBI taxonomy): domain Eukaryota; kingdom Metazoa; phylum Chordata; class Mammalia; order Primates; family Pitheciidae; genus Plecturocebus; species Plecturocebus donacophilus. The sequence goes on along the minus strand of PVKP010035812.1, from coordinate 10,510 downwards.
AAAAAAGAAAAGAGAGGTTTTTGCTCCAAGCAGTGAAAAACAAGAGTTTTTTGCTTCAGTGGTAGAGAAAAGTAAGCCACAGGCTAAATGCTACTCTAATCCTGCTTCACAAAGTTTAAAAATAAGACCTGAAAAAATCGACCCCAGAACAAAGCTCAAAAATATTTATAGGAATAAAATAATGTTCAGTATCCAATAAAATAAAATCTATAATGTCTAGAATCCAATTAAAAATTACTAGACATGAAAAGACATAGGATAATATAATAGAAGAGGAAAAAAATCAATCTAAACCAACCTAGGAATCACAGAAATAGACCTAGTAAACAAGGAAGTAAGACAGTTATTATAAACGTATCTGTTGACAAAGCTAGATGAAAGATTAAGTATGTTAAGAAAGACATGCTAGACACTAAAAAGACCCAAATTCTTTCTTCCTTTTTTTGAGACAGGGTCTTGCTCTGTCACCTAAGCTAGAGTGCACTTGTGTGATTATAGCTCCCTGCAACCTCCTGGGTTCAAGCAATCCTCCTGCCTCTGCCTCCCAAGTAGCTGGGACTATAGGTGTGCACAACCACAACTGCTAACTTTAAATTTTTTGTGGAGATAGGGTCTCCTTATGTGGTCCAGGATGGAAAAAACCCAAATTCAAATCAAACTTCTAGAGAAAAAAACTATATGTCTGAGATGAAAACTATGCTGAATGGGATTAACATCAGATTATATCTTGCAGAATTCAAACACAAGGCAATAGATACTACATAAAATCAAACACAAAGAGAAAATAAAAGCTGCGGGAAAAAAGAGAAGATCAGTGAGCTATAAGACAATGTCAATTTCCTAATGCATGTGTAATTAAAGTCGCCAAAGGGCCACAGAACCAGAGAAATATTTAAAGAAATAACAGTGGCCGGGTGAGGTGGCTCACACTTGTAATCCAAGCACTTTGGGAGGGTGAGGCGGGTAGCAGGTAAGCTGAGCTCAGGAGTTTGAGACCAGCCTGGGCAACATGGCAAAACCCCATCTCTACTAAAAATACAAACATTAGCTGGGGGTGATGGCGAGCGCTTGCAGTCCCAGCTACTCAGGAGGCTGAAGCATGAGAACTGCCTGAACTCAGGAGGCAGGGGTTGCAGTGAGCCAAGATCATGCCACTGCACTCCAGCTGGAGTGAAACTCTGTCTCCCCGCTCCCCCCAAAAAAAGAGAAAGAAAGAAATAATAGCAAAAAAAAAAAAGTTTCCAACTGTGATGAAAACTATAAACCATTTGATTCAAGAAGTTCAACAAACTCCAAGCAAAAGAAACATCACATGAACTATACCCAGGCATATCATAATCAAATTGCTTAAAACCAGTGATAATAAGAAATCTTAAAAGCAGCTTGTGATAAAGACACATTACATACAGAGGAAGATAAAAATACCAGCAGATTTCTCAACATAGAAAACTGTGGAGCAATATCTTTAAAAGACTGGTAGAGGCCACACACAGTGGCTCATGCCTGCAATCTCAACATTTTAAGAGGCCAAGGCAAAAGTATCACTTGAGCCCAGGAGTCAAGACTATCTTGTGCAATATAGGGAGGCCCTGTCTCTACAAAAAATTAGCCAGGCATGGTGGCACGTTCTTGTGCTCCCAGCTACTCAGGAGGCTGAGGTGGGAGGACTGCTTGGGCCCAGGAAGTCAAGGCATCAGCGAGCTGTGATCACACCTGCACTGCAGCCTAGGTGACAGAGTGAGACCCTGTCTCAAAAAATAAAGGACTCGGGGAAAAAAACCTTATTAATCTAGAATTTCATTCCCACAAAAGTATCTTTCTACATTTATTTCATTGATTTTTTTTTTGAGACAGAGTTTCACTCTGTTGCTTGCCCAGGCTGGAGTGCATTGGTGCAATCTCAGTACTCACTACACCTCTGACTCCTGGGTTCAAGTGATTCTTGTGTCTGAGCCTCTCTAGTAGCTGAGATTACAGGCACATGCCACCATACACAGCTATTTTTTGTATTTTTAGTAGAGACAGTGTTTCACCATGTTGACCAGGCTAATCTCAAACTCCTGGCCTCAAATGATCCTCCAGCCTCAGCTTCCCAAAGTGCTGGGATTACAGGTGTGAGCCACCATGCCTGGCCCAAAATATCTTTCAAAAATGAAGGTGAAATAAAATATTTATCAATCATATAATGGCTTTGGAGACAGACATACCTAGGCTTAAATCTTGCCTCTGTCTCTTCCTAGATGGGTTAGTGACATCATGTTATTATTGTTATTAATATAAATTTTAATTACCAATTATTAAGTGCATATTATAAATAGGTGATGTATTATACCAAGTGCTTTATATACATAGAACCTCATTTAATTCTCACAACTCAGAAAGATAGTTATTATCATCCCTGTTTTATAAAAATGCTGGAATTTAAATACAGATTGACTAAACCCAAATCCCTTGCTCTTAACCACTGTCTCATACTACCTGGATCTCAGCCTCTTTTGTTTGTAAAATAAAAATCATAGTAAGTACTTCCCAGAATTAGTGTGTGAATTACATGTAAATGAAATAATACATGTATATCACCCAGTACAACACCTGAGACATAGCAGTCACTCAATAAAAGAGGGCTATTGGCCGGGCATGGTGGCTCACGCCTGTAATCTTAGCACTTTGGGAGGCCAAGGTGGGTGGATCACCTGAGGTCAGGAGTTCAAGACCAGCCTGGCCAACATGGTGAAACCCCATCTTTAAAAAAAAAAAAAAAAAAAAAAAAAAAAGAGGGCTATTGCTATTATACAGTCATACTTACCATACATCTCATCTTCCAACCCATGAACAAAAGCTCCACAAGCTCCCGACTCAATCAAGTTCACAGCCCCAGTATCTACTTCTTCCTTGGGAGCATCATCTCCCCACTTCCTGCCACTGGAAAACTCCCCTGAACTGTAAAGTTCCTTGGCACGCTCATGTGCAGTACGTTTTCTCTGCAGAGGACAATAACAATGACCAATTACAGGAGGTTCATGAAGGAACACTAAGATGCACCCTGAAAACATGGGAAGGCAGAAAACAAAACTGCTCTTTGAGAGTTTCGTTTTTAAAAATTATCAATAGTTCATAAAAGAGAAATGCAAATTCAACTTAAAATGTAACCAAAGGCTTGCTGGTCTGTAACAGCCAAAAGTACCTAATTAAAGAGAATAAAGATAGTTAAAGAATGTTAAGAAAGGGGGTTATGTTTGCTGTGACAGCAACATAGGAAAGAGACAGCCAGCCAGACAAATAATGGCAGTGCCCCTCCAAACACCATCTTTGGTAGACAATACATTGACTCTAAGAAAACAATTATCTTCGGCCGGGCACAGTGGCTCACGAGGTCAGAAGTTGAAGACCAGCCTGGCCAAGATGGTGAAACCCCATCTCTCCTAAAAATATAAAAATTAGCTGGGCATGGTCGCAGGCACCTGTAATTCCTGCTACTTGGGAGGCTGAGGCAGGAGAATTGCTTGAACCCGGGCAGCAGAGGTTGCAGTGAGCTGAGATCATGGCACTGCACACCAGCCTAGGCGACAGCGTGAGACTCCATCTCAAAAAACAAAAACAATTATCTTCAGTCCCAGTAAAAGTATTTTTCTATTTGGCAACATTGCATTCTATTTCAGCTACAGTACAGTCACTAAATAATCTAGTAGACTCACTTTACACAGAGATTGCCTAAGGTAGAATATACTGGTTGGTGAAAAGTAAATATCCAGTCTACTTGACAGTTATGTTTCTCATCACAAATTAATGACCTGGCACTCCACTTTATATATCAGCCTCTCATGAAACCCCATCTCTACAAAAACTATAAAAAATTAGCCAGGTGTGGTGGTACACACCTGTAATCCTAGCTACTCAGGAGGTCGAGGTGAGAGGATCACTTGAACCCAGGAGGCAGAGGTTGCAGTGAACCAAGATCACACCACTGCACTCCAGCCTGGGCGGCAGAACGAGACTGTCTCAAACAAAACTAAACTAAACTGAACTAAAAAAAAAAAAAAAAACATGCACAAGAAAAAGACCTGAGAGACATATACCAAAATGACCAAAATCATGATATTAGGGTAGCAAGCATGTGGGTAAATTGTTTTCCTTTCCATTATCAAAAATTCTACAACTCTATAATAACAATTTCAAAATTGAGGTACTGACAATGAATGTACATATTATTTTCTCAGACTCAAATCTGGTTCTGCTAACCATGTTAGTGAATCATCACAATCAAAGCTTAAGGGCATTTCCTAAGAGGCATTTGGGGTCGGGCACAATGGTTCACATCTATAATCCCACCACTTTGGGAGGCAGAGGCAGGAGTATTGCCTGGGCTCAGGAGTTCAAGACTAGCATGGGCAACACAGCAAGACCTCATCTCTACTAAAGATAAAAAAAATTAGCTGGCCATGGTGGGGCATGCCTATAGTCCCGACTACCAGGAGGGATGAGGTGGGAGGAATGCTTGAGCCCAGGAGATCAAAGCTGCAGTGAGCTATGACTGTGCCATTGAATTCCAGCCTGGGCAACAGAGTTGTGACCCTGTCTCAAAAAAAAAAAGGAAGAAAAAAGGGCTCAGAGTAGAGGGTATTTTGGTACTGTTTGGAGAAAGGCTTTACTCACTCTTCCATGAGAACTGCTGCTAAAAAGGAGTCCAAAAATATCACACCATCTCACAAAATGAGAATAGGTCTTTGTAGTTCCTAACAAATAGAAAATTAATCCTTTTGAGTTTCCTAGGGTTGTTTGTTTGTTTGTTAGTTTTTGAGACAGAGTTCCACTCTGTTGTCCAGACTGAGGTGCAATGAATGGTACGATCTTGGCTCACTGCAACCTCTGGTCTCCAGTATTCAAGCAATTCTTTGCTTTAACTACCCAAGTAGCTGGGACTAGAGGCAAGGGCCACCACACCCAGCTAATTTTTGCATTTTTAGTTGAAATGGGATTTCATCATGTTGGTCACGCTTCTCTTGAACTCTCAACCTCAGGTGATCTGCCTGCCTGAGCCTCCCAAAGTGCTGGGATTACAGGTGTGAGCCACCGCACTTGGCTTAGAAAATTAATCTTGCCTCTTTTTTGTAAAGTATAACCTGTGCAAAGTATTTCATTACAATAATACAAAATTTAATGAAGTCACTTGTTATTTGGTTCAATTTACTAAGATTTTAAATTAAAATGTAATATAGTTATCATATATTAATTTAACAAATGTTGCCAAATTAAATCAACACAACTCAGCATACTGCCCCTCCATATTGGTTACAGAAACCCAGTTTAAACAACAAAGTATAGAAGGTACCCTCAGATCTGACATCAGCTTCTTGTCAAGGGTCTGCTCCAAGAAATGAGAACTGACTTGCTCCATAGAACCCTATAAAAAGAAAGAATCCAGATCAAATAAAACAACGTTTATGATTTGAACATTATCTTAAAATTCAAAGTTTGCAGACAATTTAAATGTATAAAGATAATATTATTCATGACAGTAAAGATGCTATGGGTTCTGGGCCAGGCACAGTGGCTCACGTCTGTAATCCCAGCACTTTGGGAGGCTGAGGCAGATGGATCACCTTAAGTCAGGAATTCAAGACCAGTCTGATCAACATGGAGAAGTTCCGTCTCTACTAAAAACACAAAATCAGCCAGGCGTTGTGGCACACGCCTGTAATCCCAGCTACTCAGGAGGCTGAGGGAGGAGAATTCGCTTGAACCAGGAGGCAGAGGTTGTGGTGAGCTGAGATTGCACCATTGCACTCCAGCCTGGGCAACGAGAGCAAAACTCCATCAACAAAAAAAAAAAGATGCTATGGGTTCTGAATCATCAGGAAAATAAAAATATTACCAGCAGCTAACACCTAAATAGAGCTTACTATGTATCATGTACTATTTTAAGGGCTTTAGACACATATTAACTTATTTAAATCCTCACTATAACCCTGCAAAGTAAATACTATTGTTAGTCCCACTTTATATATGGAGAAAAGAAGACACAAAAAAATTAAGTAACACATTAACGGTCACAAAGAGAGTAAAATCCAGAGCTGGGAGATAAACCCAGGCCCCAAAATCCTTTCCCTTAACAACTACTCTCCACTCCTTTTCATTCTTCTTTCCATTCATCTGTTCATTCATTTATGCATTCAATTAAATAAATATTTAGCAACCATTCAATTATATGTCTATAGTTACCAGGAACAAGAATACAAAAATAAAAAGACATCAAATCTACTCTCAACAATCTCACAGAGTGGTAACGGAAACTGACAAGAAAAGAGATAACTGCAATATGGTATGAAATGCTATAATACACATCTATGAATGATGCCGTGGGAAAGGAGAGAACAAGCAGTATTAAGATACAAGCAGAGAGTGGTATACCTTGAGAACTGGAAATCACAGGGCAAATGTCAAGTGGGAAATATTAACTGGTTTTGCAAATGGAACATAAGATATGGGTACTGAAAATAAGGCAGTACGGACAGCATAATAAAGAACCGTATTTGTCATAGTAAGGGGTTTGCCTTATAAATAATTTTTACAAAACCCCTATTAAACACCTAATGAGCTCAACAATGTATAAAATATTTTACTTATATTTTTCAAATTTATTCTTTCCAATAATTCCCATATCCCTCTCATCCCTATTTTCTAGATGAGAACTGAGGCTGAGATTATGTGATTTATTCAAGTAAGAGAGAACACAGATTTATATTTCATAAAGCCCATCTTGGAACCGTATGACTAATGGACCATAAGGAATCAAAATGAAAGCAAAAACACCAGTTTCAGAGGCTACTGAAGCAGGTCCTAGACATTAAGAAATTTATCTGAGATTTTCTCTAATTCCCAAGCTAATAAACACGGAAATGCTTGTATAGGGTCAGATCTTTTCTCTAATCACAGTTTCCATAGAAAATTATGTGTTCTTGGGGAATGTCCCTACTCATCTTTCCTATGATTCCATGAAAATAACTGCTATACTATTTTGACTAAAGTAGTTTCAAAACCACTTTTTCTTTTGTTATATGGATCTGAGCCAATGTCATATCTAACATCAATTTTTTATATATTTTTAAAATCATAACTGAAGAGAATAGAGAATATTTAATTTCAATTAAAATGTAATTAAATTTTAATAAAAATGTTAATAAAATTTAATTTTAATAGAGAATATTTAAGACTTCACAATCAGATAGAGGTTAAATAATCCAGGCTTGAATACATTTATTATGTATGATCTTAAGCAAACTTTCCCAAACCCCAACTTCTGTCATATCCTATTACTATAGGGCCAAAAGTCAAATAGAAGACATGTAAGATCCAGTAATCCCACTTCTAGGTGTTTGCCCAAAAGTTCTGAAATCAGTTTGTCCAAGAGATTGGCACTCCCACGTTCATCGCAGCACTATTTATTATCGGCAACAGATAAATGGATAAAGGAAATGTGGTATACATATACATAATGGATTATTACCCAGCCTTTAAAAAAGATGGAAATTCTGTCATTTGCAACATGAATGGAAGTAGAGAACATTGTGCTCAGTGAAATAAGCCAGGCACAAAAAGACAGATACTGCATGTTCTCACTTGCATGTAGAATCTAAAATAATGGAACTGATAAAAGCAGAGAGTAGAATGGCGGTTACAGAGGCTGGTGGGGGTGGTGGGTGCAAAAAATGGGCAGATGAGAGTCAAAAAGTGTAAAATCTCCAACAGGAGGAACATGGTTTTTTTTTTTAGTTCTAACGCACAGCACGGTGAATGTAGAGTATGGGTATATTTCACAACTGCTAAGAGAATAAATTTCAAATGTTCTTGCCACAAAGTGTTAAGCATTTGAGGTGAATATGTTAACTACACTGATTTAATTATTCCACATTGTATTTGTGGGCCATCACACATCACTTTATGCTTACATATTCATTAAATATTATTACTTTCTATTCCATTTAAAGATCAAAACATCAAAGATCAACAAAAAGCAACTTTTTGTTAGCCAATGAAAAATGCAGTAACCAGTACTTAGATTGTACTAAGATAGAAAGGGCCACCTCAGTAGTGTCTAAGGCTAACATTTCTATCACTATAATTACTTTCACAATCCTGGTTCCCTTCTGCCACATCAGGCAGAGCTAGTAATCGAGTTTGCACCTAACATCCATTTTTCAAATCCAAACAATTTTATAAGTAAGAACTATAAATGTTTAAGACTTCCCAAATCTCTCTCTAGTTTTACCACCAGTATTAGCTGTTGGCTTTTTCCCACTAGAATAAAAGTTTTCATGACTTCACAGTAAGCTGCTTCATTGATAATTCCCAGTGCCCTCCTCCAGTGCCCTCAGCTGAGCACTCAGCCAACACAGCAGCACAGAGGGAGTACTATACAAATTTGTGCCTCAAAAAATTAAATATAATTACTTGAAATAAATTTTCAGTGTCACCTAAGAATAGGTGAGGCTTTCCATTTTAAGTCCACAAACACAAAGAGCCATACAGCATAGTAATCCACTTGAAAAACAGTGAGATCTCTATTACTGCAGGCCCAGTGGAAATGGAGAAGGGATGGATTTAGGGGATGTCAAGAAGGAAGAACTGATATGAATTGGTGATTTAATGGATGTGAGACAGAAAAAATATGCCCAAATTCCTCTGGCTCAAAACTTAGCAGATGACAGCATAACTTATGAAAACATAGAGAAACAGATTTGGACCAAAAAGATAATGAGTTAGTTCATCATAGTACGCCTCATCCATCAGAAAAATAGCTACATTGTGGTATACTTTAACGAAGACAAATATGTTTAGATTAAAACGGAATCTCTCCAGCTGTACTACTAGCACTACTTAACAACCTAAATTTAGATAGTTAATGCTGTGAAAACTTTACTTAACACTGAGAAAACCATTTCATTAAAGAGCCTTATTAAATGGATACAAAATTTACATACAAGATATTTATTTTTTATTTGTTTTTTTTATAAGAGAAAAAAAAAAAGTGAAAGAAAAAGTGGGAGAGAGAACAGAATTCTTGCTTTATTGCCCAGGCTGGAATGCAATCTTAAAAAGGTATTAAAAACCTCTTTTATGCCGTCAATTATACTTAACAACAGACAGAAAGGAATGGAGAAGAAAATAACAAACAAACAGTCAACCAATATTTCATTTAGGTCTGTGAGATATTATGTAAATATGAAAGAGTAATTCACTTTCTGTTATATAGTCACTTTCAGAATGAGTGTATTATAAATTAACAATGCATCGTCAAAATCTCCTGCCATTATTGTGTGGGAGTCCAAATCTCTTTGTAAGCCAATAAAAACTTGTCTTATGTATCTGGGTGCTCCTATATTAGGTATGTATGTATTTATAATCATTAACTTCTGTTGTTACATTGATCCTTCTACCATTATGTAATGTCCTTCTTTATTTCTTTTAGTCTTTATTACTATTAAAGTCTATTTTATTGGAGACAAGAGTTACAACTCCTGCTTTTTTTTTTCTCTCCATTTAATTAGTAAATCTTCCTCCATCTGTTTATTTTAAGTCTTTGTGTATCACTGCGAGTTGGATCTGGATACTACATACCAATGGATTTTAACTTTTTATTCAATTTGCCTGTCTTGTGACTTTGATTAGGGCATTGTATCCATTTAAGTTTAGAATATTAATATTTGTGAGTTCAATATTGTAATTTAATGCTAACTGTCTTTTTTGCCCGTTAGTTGATGTAAATTCTTCATTATGGAGATACTCTTTACGTTTTGGTGAATTTTTGAGATAACTGATACTGGTTGTTCCTTTCTGTTTGTAGAGCTTCTTTCAGAAGATCTTGTAAAACAGGCCTGGTGGTGATGAAATCTCTGAGTGCTTGCTTCTTTGTGAAAATTTTTATTTTTCCTTCGTTTATAAAACTTAGTTTGGCAGGATATGAGATTCTGGGTTGAAAGTTCTTTTCTTTAAAGATATTGAATATTGACCCCCACTCTCTTCTAGATTGTAGGGTTTCTGCTGAGAGGTCTGCTGTGAGTCTGATAGGCTGACCTTTATAGGTAATCTGACCTTTCTCTCTAGCTGCCCTTAAAATTTTCTCCTTTATTTCAAGCCTAGTAAATCTAGCAATTGTATGTCTTGGAGTTGGTCTGCTTGAGGAATATCTTTGTGGTGTTCTCTGGATTACCTGGAGTTGAGTATTATCCTGCCTTACTAGGTTAGGAAAGTTTTCCTGAATAATATCCTCAAAAATATTTTGCAACTTGGATTCATTCTCTTCATGACATTCAAGTACACCGATCAATCATAAATTAGGTCTTTTCACATAGTCCCATATTTCCTGGAGACTTTGCTCATTCCTTTTTACTCTTTGTTCTCGAATCTTGTCTTCTCATTTCATTTCATTAAGTAGGTCTTCGACCTCTGATATCCTTTCTTCTGCTTGATCAATTCGACTGTTAAAACCTGTGCATACTTTGCGAAGTTCTTA
>PVKP010035811.1:0-22962 GCA_004027715.1 Plecturocebus donacophilus | reverse complement strand
AAGATCCAGGTAGTATTTGTGTGCAGGTGTGTTACATGGGTGTATTGTTTGATGCTAAGCTTTGTGATATGAGTGATTACATCACCCAGGTACTTAGCATACTACCTAATAGTTTTTCAACCCTTGCTTCTCAACTCCCTTCCCTCTCAAAAAGTCCCCAGTTTCTACGGTGTCATCTTCATATCCATGAGTACCCAAAGCTAAGTTCTGACATGAGGGAGAACATGTGATGTTAGGTTTTTGTTCCTGTGTTAATTCACTTAGGATAATGGCCTCCAACTGAATCCATGTTACCGCAAAGTAAATTATGTTGTTAGTTGTTATGGCCCCACAACAATTGATAGTTTATATATATCACATTTTCTTTATCCAGCCTATCATTGATGGGCACCTAGATTGAATCCATATCTTTGCTACTATGAATAGTGGTGCAGTGAATATGCAAACACATGTGTCTTTTTGGTAGAATGACTTTCATTATTCTTATTGATCTGAGGAACACTTTTTTTCTATAATTTTGGGTTATTTGAAATATACTTCCGTTTCTCATTCAATTCTGTTATCCCATTATCATTCTTCAATCTCACTGTGTTTATGTTCTTATTTGGATAATATCTTCATCTTCTTATTTGGAAACTATATATTTGGATAATATCATTTTATGTACATATTTTTTGACATTGGTTCTCTTGCATTACTATATAAAGGTAATAGATTTTTTCTGTAATAAGTTATCTATTTTTATCTTATTGTTAACTGTTATTTTTTTGTAGAAGAGATGAAATATTAAAATGTCTAAAGGTGATCTTTTTTGGGTCCACTGCTTGGAGTATAAAATATATAGAATTTTTCTTCTTATTTAAAGTTTAGTCAGATCTGAATCTAAGCAGTGCCATTTGAAATTGCTCAGTGTAGAAGATCAGTCAGAATGGTGGAAGAAATTTTAGAAAACTCAAACCTTCTTGAAAAGTCAGAGGTTTTGCAAAATACTCTGAAGAAGCTTATGGCTGAAAGCAGCCTAATCCTCCTACCTTGAGCTAATAGCATAGAGTAGATAACAGAGATATGTAGAGGAGTTTATCTAAATAGCTTGTTTACTTATGTGGTCCTAAGAGTGACCTTTGAACATCTTTAGGCAAAACTATTCTCTACTCAGAGGCTCAGCAATGTTAATTACCCTCTAATGGTGTTTACTTGAGACCTTTGTCATTTAATCTGTACTAAATAAATGTGAACATTGCTGGCTTATCAGGGTCATTGCTGACTTTGGCAGAGGTCCCTTGGCTGCACTGAGTGGCAAGCCTGTATCAGTGTATGTTTTTCATCTGTTGCTCTGTCAAGTCTGCCAGATGGACCCGACAGTTGGTGACTCTGATGCAACAACACTGCAATGGATCAAGGATTGTGACAGAACCCTCAAAAATGAAGGTAAAGAGACTGTGCAGTCAGTAAGCCAGTAAGTTGATAAGTCAGTAAGTCATTGGTGCCCCCTTGGGATTTCCAAGTTTGAGGAAATTGTTCAGGCTAGGATTTCATCATGGGACAATAGTTATCAGCTCAACAGATAAAATTATTGAAACAGCTGCTTAAAGCTAGTAGAGCCTTGGTTTCACAGGCTTAATTAAGGGACCTAATGTAAACTGTTGCTTCCAAAAGCCCATGGTTCCCAGCAGAAGGCACAATAGACATAGAGCTCTGGGAACAAATGGTGAGAAACCATAAGCAGCATCATATGCAAGGGCAATGGGTCCCAGTAACATCTCTAATGTTATAGGGCTGCTATGGTCCTGCTTTATACAGAAGAGCCCAAAAAAGAAAGAGAGGAGGAATCATCACCAACCTTACCTTCTCCATCACTCCAGCAATTACCGGGTAAAAATACCAGAGAGGAAACAAAGATTTTGTCTGAACTCCCTCCCCCAACAAATTGGAAAAACAGACAGGGAGATGCTACAGCTATGGGAGCCTGTCTTAGGCAAACAACACTAGAAGGGGAGAACCTTATCAGTTATGGCAAACAGATGTTACATACATTTGAATTTGGATGAAAATTAAGCTATGTACATGTATAGGTTGATATCAACACTCATCTGATTAGTACACATGTTCTTTCTGGAGAGTCCACTCACTATGTCAGATATGTCATTAAACATCTTCTTTTAACTTTTGTGTTTATAGGGCAGCCCACAAAAATTAAAACTGATAATGATCTGGCTTATGCCAGCTTATAATTTCAACAATTTTTTTGACACATGAAACGTCCAACATTCCACAGACATCCTGTATAACTCCCAAGGACAGGCCATAGAACATGCCTACTCAACCCTTAAAAGTATACTCAGAAAACAAAAAACAGGTAGTGTGAGTAAGGACCCTGAAACACTACTAGCACAAGCCTTGTTTATCCTTAATTTCTTAACTTTAGATGATAAATTTCAATCAGCTATAGAAAAACACCTTGCTAAAGCCTCTCAAAACATAAAAACAGCAGTCATATGGAAAGATGTAAATAGTAATGAATGGTGTGGTCCAAATGATATACTAACATGGAGATGAGGATTTGCTCATGTTCACACCCCTTCAGGTCCTTTTTGGATTCCAGCATGATGCAACAAACCATACCATGGTGTGACTACGACCCAACCGGGCACCATAGATAAAGAAAATGACCCTGCAGGACCTGCAGCGCCGGACGATGCAACTTCCTCAGGCAACACAGGTCCTAAACATGATGGTGAAGAAAACAATTCAGGAGACAGAGCAAACTCTGCTCCAGATGCAGACACTATTCACTCCAGATAGTTTGTTCCTTGCTATGGTCTCTGTTGTACATTGCAACTTGAGTAGGGTATTAATCCTTTTTACACTCTCACTTTGTCTACAACTGTACCTGTTATACTCTATTGGGCCCATCTCTTAGATCCACCTTTCTTTCTCCCTGTTACCTGGACAGACACCCCTTTCCTAGCTTCTAATAACATAACTGCTTGGCTAGGAGGGATTGAATTACCCCAGCTGGGTCCCTCAATTATGGCACACATTGAAGTAAGGTGTCAAGTAACACTAAAGGTCACTCCTTAATTGGAGAAAAATGTTACTGATTATACTCATGCTTGTCTTATGTAATTTACTAATTGTAGGATGCAAAGCTGAACCACAACTTCTAACTGCTACACCTGACAAAACTGCTGCTGCATACATCTGTACTCTTCAATCAACAAAACCTGGTGCAAAAAAAAAAAACAGAAAAGGGAAAGATGTAAGAGCTTGATCAGAATGGTGAAAACTAAGGAATTCAGAACAAGAATTCTATACTTGTTCTTAGCCTAGAGAGAGGAAATCAGCAATACACTGATTTATATAAAGCAATATAAAGATTGCTTTATTTTACCACTTTTCTCTGCCTAATTTATAATTTCAGTGAGTTCATTTAAAAATGTTAAATATTAACATGGTTTTCTATAACAGACTCTGTACTTAAGGAAAAAAAGATAAAACCCTGAAAAAAAACAACGAATTATTGTACAAAATCAGTTTTTTAAAACAAATACTAAAATAGAAAAATTGGCTGGATTGCTGGCTCACACCTATAATCCCAGCACTTTGGGAGGCCGAGGTGGGCTGGTCATGATGTCAGGAGTTTGAGACCAGCCTGGCTGAAATGGTGAAACCCCATCTCTACTAAAGATACAAAAGTTATCCTGGTGTGGTGGTACAAGTCTGTAGTACCAGTTACTCAGGAGGCTGAGGTGAGAGAAATGCTTACACTCAGGAGGCAGAGGTTACAGAGTGCCAAGATCTTGCCACTGCACTTGAGCCTGAATGACAGAGAAAGATTCCATCTCAAAAAAAAAAAAATTATTATCAAAATCTTATAAACTAATTAAAAAAGTGGCTCTTGGTAAACTGTTAACCAACATAAAAATTTATTTTACCTATTTATCTATCAACATTTTACCCACACTTTTTTGGGTAAATACTTAATTTATACCAAATTATTTATCACTGAAAAATATTTTAGGATAAATGTATGTCTGATTAAGTTTAAATTATAACCTGGTTTATTAAAGTGTCACATAAACATCTTTAATGCTGGGATCACAATGAATGTATTTAGCTTTGGAGTATAGTTTCAAATAATTCTTTAAAATGATATTTAACAAAATTAATTTAATTCATGTTATCAAATAATTATAATTACAAACAGCAGAGTTTTATAACTTACTATACATTTAATCTCATGAATTTTCTATGAAATAAATACCTTTACTACAAAGCTATTACTCTAGAAATACATCACTACTATCTGCTATGTTCATAAATACCCAAGTAGATAAATCTTTTAAATAAGTTTGATAGCTTTTATTATTAAGATGCTATCTGTATGTTGTAGTTGTCATTTTTTTCTATTTCAACTATAAAAGATTGTTTTATTCCTATAGCAAAAGATTAAAATACAAATTTTAAAATCTGAATACATATCAAGCTCAATTGGGCTAAAAAAAAAACACTCTGGGCTTTATAATACCTACTTAACCTTCTTAAACAAACAATAATCCTGAACATCTTGACTTAGAGGCAAAATGGAATGTGACATGAATATAACTATTAAAAATCCAATTTTCTACAAAGAGGGAACCCAAAGAAGACAATGGAAAGTGCTCCCAGATTGGGGAAATATAATTTTTTACTCTAGGATGTCTTTTAGGCTAATACAATCTTTCCTTTTTGGGTCAATCCAGCCCGTTCTACCTCATGAGTACTTCATACTGGTTAATTGATCTTCACAGAGCCTCTTATACACTGAAAGCATGGTGTAATGGATTGGGGATTATAATTAGAATTAAACTGAATTTTACTTTAGCTTTCTCCCATGCAGGTAGTCTAACCACCTTTGTCTTTTAAATATCAACTTGGTAAAGGAGAATTAAGATCAGCACATTGGACAATATTACTGACTGATCTCATTTGGAAATAAAATTGATACTCAAGTGTTTTAAATAAGGTTATTACTTTCAACAATTCACTTGAGTATATATAGGAGCCACTTATATATTCAACACAAAATGACCTTTTAAACAAAACATTCAATATGCTGAATAAGTATCCTTTTTTTAAAATGAGAATCAAGCAACTAAATAATGCAATTGACTTGAAAAAATAAAAAGACCTTGAGTTGTCTAGAACTAGCATTCTATTTTTTTCTCAAAAAAAATCAACAACATCTAATTTTATTCAACAACCTGTTATTTAGCACGTTATTATCTATGAATTTTCTTATTATATTTAGAATCAAAACCTTTATACTTTTAAGTACTTTAAGTTTTGAGACAGTGTTGTAATTTTATATAAATTTATATAAACAATAGAAATTACTTAAACCATAGATGTTTTCATTACCTTTTGGAGTGCAATTTGATCACCTAATTCAGGCTGAAAAATTATTTTAGAGTCAGTTCTTTAAAATTTCTGCACAGATTGTGTGCAGGTCATGCCATAGCTTTTTTTTTATTTTCTATTTTTTATTTTTTAAAATTTTCATTTTATGTAGACTTGGCCACAGACTATCCTAATTATAGCTAGTAGTTTTTTGGTGTTGGCTTGTAGCCAATAAGACAGTACAAGAAAGCTGAACGGATACTATTGCTAATGTCACTATTTTAAAAAATGTAAATAAACTGAGCTGGGTCAGTAATGCATCACACAGTTCATCAGTGTCATGCTCTATGTTTCCTATGTCAGTCATTCTTTCAGGGATCTTTTCTTCACACTACAGTGCTTTACATAAACTAAAGAAGAGCTTGGCTTTAAATAAGCTAAAGAAGAGTTTTCAAGTACTTGTACTTGTTGAAGAAAAAAGACGATAAAAAAAGAGCAAATTAGGTACATATGCATTTTGTAGAAATTTCTATAGTGAGCAGTTATCCAAAAAAGTGACCTTTTATAGGAACATATTATTTCTGCCACTAATGTATACATTTAGAGCTTAAAGTATAATTCTTGATATCACATATTTGTAGCCAGTAAATCATGTGATTATAAACATCACGTTAGGGAAATTGAGAAAAAAGTATGTTTTCAATGTATCAATTAACCTCTATGAAGTCCTCCTGAGAAGAAAACATAGGTAGCAATCCTGAAGTTAAACAACAGTATATGTGATTTATATATAGAGTTTGAATCCCGACAGCCAATGAAGTATGCCAGGGATGTTTACATTAGCATGTGGCTTTAGTTTTATATAATGTGAGGTAATAGAAAATTGAAAAAAGGTATAAAATGTGACTTGAGCGATGGTTTTACAAAAGCTAAAGAAGAGTTTCCATCTCCTAATGTCATGTGCTTCTGTACTGCCTTTTCAGTTATACGGATTTATAGTATTCCGTTTGCAGATTGCTTTTCCAAATCAGCTCACTAAAATGGGGGCATTTCAAAGAATCAAGAAAAAATTGCTTACTAGACCATAACATAATTACATACTTGTTCTCCAGTAAAGAAGTTATTTCAAACCCATACGCTGAAATGCTGTTTAAATTAAAACATCCCTATGATGTTTGTATTTAGAAAAATTTATGTAATAAAACTATCATAAACTGTATGTGCTCTTTAGAAAGTAACAGAATTGGTAATTACCTAGATATCACTTTATAGGAATATTTGAATATATAATATATCTAATATTTACAATTTACCTGTGTCTTTTATTTATTCTAGAAACATTCAATCCTACTTTTCATTCTGTTATGTCTAAATTCAAGTTCAATATCATTATATCCCCACTGACGATTTCTGTGAACTCTAATTTACAGACTGCAGCACATATAGAGTTTTCAGACAGGTATTTTATCTATTACAGTTTACATTTAACCAGTATGAGTGGGCATATTTCATTTACAAATAAACTTCTGTTATTGGCATTTATAAATAAATGGACAATGTTAAAAATTGACCTTTTCTTTACACATTTAATAATTATATGTATATTTATTGCTAAGGGCTTTTTTTTTCAAAGTGTCACACAGGATCATTTTCTATTTTGTATTATAACACAAACAGATCAGTAATCTAGTTCTGGGCATCTTACATACTAGTACACTTCTGCATTATCTATGTCTCTGAGAAATACATATAGTTTGGTTTTCCCTCCATGTTACAGGCACATAAATATGAAGAAATCAAGTCAGTATTGATTTACACCACAGACAATTATAGATGAATGTGTGAGAAGGCTTTCTAATAGAATTCTGTCAATCAACTCCAGGCCAAACTTTCTCATTATGTGTTTGCTGAAACTATATGATGGAATTTGTCTGGTGACATTTCAGGGATAGTGACTTTGATTTCAAAGGAAATGTTTCAGGTTCATTTCATTACCTTAGAAAAGTAAAAGCAAATTTGCCTTATAAAAAGCAATTACTTCTTAGCTGACCAGTGCACAATAGCAATATAAGAGAGATTTCTCATTCCACTATTTAAATTCTGAACCAGCAAACTAATGTTTGATTTTGCTTTAAGCCAATTTTACTGTGTTTGAATTGCAAAAGCATTTAATCTTCGTAAAGTAGGTCATTATAATGGAGATCATATTGTATTGGTATGGAATACCACGTAAGGGACAATAAGGTGCTGGTATTTTTTAAGTATTTATGGCATCCTAAAAACAATATTTGGTAGAAAATATTTATGAAAATTTAAAGAAATGCAGATAACGTACTGTAAATGGACATTGCACTATTATAGGCTTCTGCAATTACACTTCTATTTATTTGAAATCATAGTTCTGTGAAATTTTAACTAATGAGTATCAAAAGTATTTTAATCTGCAGTCAATATAATTACTATTATGAATAAAATATCAGAAAAACATGATCAAATTTTACTGACAATTTCATCAATATTTTCAATGTATATCCATAATAAAAACATTCTTAAAAGAGTTTTTTTAATTTAAAGAATATTTCACTTCAGAAAAATAGAGATAGAGTCCAGAGGGTAATTATTAGTATGCATGCATTTATTAACCTTCAGTATCAAGTCTAATAAAGGTTTAGAGGAAATCTACCAATCATAACAATTGCCCTATGAGTATTTTGGAGGAGAAAAATCTAAAATTTGAGATTAACAAGGAGGAAAAAAAAGTAAGGCTTAGTTGAAACAAGATGATTTTTGTTTATAGTGCTGGAAAATAGCTTTATTTAAACTTAATCTTCAAAATAAATCTCCAGAGTGAAGAATATGAAAAGAGAAAAGTATCAACAAATTAAAAATATTCAAATATAGATGAAGTTTATCTCTAAATTCAAATGAGCTTTAAGTGTATGATACTGGAACTAGTAAAAATTATGGTATGAAAGCAAATGTTAGAATTTTAAATAATAAAAATCAAGTATATACTTATTTATATACTTATTTGTATCAAAATCTCAAGGGCAGGAGGTTAGAATATCTCATGCTATTTTCTGCCAAAGTGTTTATTTTTTTAGACTATTTTGCTACAAATCAAAGTAATTGTTACGGTTTGAGATAATAGGTTATTTACATACCACTGTGTGCTAATAAATGGTTTAAATTTTTCTTTCAATAATATTTTGCTTAGAGCCATCAATTATGGTTAATTTTTGTCAATGAGACTACAATAAATTTATACACATTGAATAAGTATCAATCATGTAGTGCTATAAAAGTGTATCATTAAATCTAACAGGTGTATTTGAATTTTATCTGTATGAGTACAAAAGAAAACTATGAATAAAAATGATCTATGGCTGTCACCATATAAATAGGAAAAAAAAACAAAAGGAAAAATTAGAAAGCTTTTATATTCTTTTCAGGATGTAAATCACCCAGAGACAGAAATACAGATAAGGTAGCTCAGTGTCAGTAGAAAAATATGAGAATATTGCTTGAGTCAAACAATTGATACTTTCATGATCAATTAGGATAAATGAGACAGGCACATGGAACATGTATAGTAACAAAACATTGGTAGTGGGTAGAAAAGAAGTTTACAATTGAAATTTTAAATTAAAGTGAATACTTGCCAATGCATTTTAAAACAATGTAGTCACATGTTAGAATTTTTTTTAAGATCAGACTTTTTTGTGAACTTAAGAAAATTAGTATCAATGATATATTGGAGATTATTTGACATTATTTGGTGAAGTGAAAATAGTTACTTTCAGATATTTTAAAATAGGAAGCAAAGTTGTTTTTAAAAGAATAAGAAAATATACATTTTCCACATTGTCCCACAAATTAAGAAAAAATATGAAGAGAATTTTAAATGTCCTCCTCTCCTTTTGAAGCTCTTTTATTTTTATTTAGGAAACTGGCTGTATAAAATAACTGAGAGAAAAATTCCTGACAAGTGTTACTCATCATTTTCTTATAAAGAAAGCAAGTATGGTATGGTTAGTGATAATGTATTTCAAGTTACTTGGTTATTGACCCATTTGAAATAAAGCATGTATACAAACTCCAGTATTGGTGTCCTTAATAATAATAATATGTTTTCATTATCATTTAAGAAACTTTTGATAGCTCACCATTTCCTTGTGGCTTAACCATAAATCAATCAGCTTCTCCAAATTCAACTCCAGAAAACCTCCAATCTGAACTCTACATTACTCAAACTTCCCCAATATAGTAATACTCTAATGCTCCCATGCCTTTGCTCCTAATTTTTTCTTTGCTTTACATACTTTTGAATAGACATTAAACATTTCTTTGTTAGTAAATCTGTGCCTGCTTTCATTAGGTAGCATTAACTACACATTCATGTTTTTTCAAGGCTTTGCATAAGCATATTTTGTCTCAAATATTTCAAATTACTCTCCAAAGTGTCTGAATTTTTGCAGGGGCAGAAGTTTTCTTATTCAATGCTATATCCTTAACACCCACCACAGAGCTTGATGTGTATTACTCTGTGATGACTAATACAATAAGCATAGATGTTATCTACTAATATAACAATAATAACTACTGATTAACACTTGTAAAAACACTTGTCCACTACTAAGTTCTTTACAATGATTTCTCATTTAATTGGTCTAACAACTCTATACCATTGATACGATTATTATCTCTACATTACTGTCAAGGAAACTAAGGCAAATAGAAGTAGAGCAACCTATATAAAATATTTGATGAATATGGATACAACTACAAAGTAGTCAGATTGAATTTTTTTCCCGTATGTACAACCTTCCAGTTCAGTATAACTAAATACAACTGTATCTCTAAGTTTTACAGCATTTACCACAATTGCGGCCCCTCCTGATCTCTGTAAGGTCATTTGGGCAAAAATGACATTTGGAGAAAAAAGTTATAAACAGTTCACTAAATGTTACTTCCCTGGAATAAAATTTAGAAACTGCATCTGGGCATCATTTACCTAGCTTTGATGAGGGCATTTTATGATAGAACTGTTTTTAACCCGCCAAAATGCCATTTCATTTGCTGTCCTGGCTACCCCTGATTGCTCTGCTTATAAAAACAACCAATCAAGAAAAAAAAAATTAAAAACACAACACAGAAAAACAGCAAACAAAACACAGATGCTTCTTGGCTCTGAGCCCCTACATATCAGCAGCAAGGACTCATTCCCATCTCCCATGACAAGCTGACCAAAAATTTTAAAATTTGGACTCTCAACCCATTTGATTATTTATCTGCCAGCTCCCAATCAGATTAGTACCTCAACTTCTATCATAAGACGAGCAAGGTTAGTTTCCGGCTTATTATCTCATTCTCACTACAATTCATACTTCTACAAATGTTGCGGCAAAAAAAATATAAGTTTGGCATCATTTCAATAGACATGGCTTGTCTTCTACCCAGTGTGAGATTCTGAATCTTCTAGTGCTAAGTTAAAGGAGATTGGAGGCAACAACAAATAAACTTTTCAGATCTCAGTATGATTAAAAAAATTAAATGTAAAGAAAGAAAATGAAGAAAAAAGGGAGATTATTTAATTCAAGATTTTAGTAAAAAAGACAGAAAACTCCATAAAGAAAAACTAACTTTTAACACTTGCAAACATTTAAAAAATGTGAATAATGAAAAAAGTTGTCCCTAAGGACAGTGTTATTTTAGTATTGGAAATGAGGTAATGGGGTATTGCAACAACTAATAACCACATACAACATAAAACTTATCAAATATAACAATTTTATGGTTTCTAAAATGATTTATGTTACAAATTTAAGATCTTCTAGAAATACATTATGTTCCATCTAATTGGCAATCACTTAAATATATTTTTTTCCAAAGCAGAATATCTACAGAAACGTTCAAATAATCACTCAATTTAATCAACTAATAAGAGGTTCTAATAAGTTACTGAACTTTGTGTTTAATTGTACCCATTAAAACTTGGAATAAAATGCTAGGATTTGAAAAGAACATTTTCATATTTAGAAAAAAAATTTTTTCTAACCAAAAGCTAAACACAACCATGCAGTAGATAACAGTAAAGAAAATACTTTAAAACAAGTTATAATTTACATGAAATAGTTTTAAAAGAAAACTTCATATACAGGATGAATGAGATATTAAAGAAAACAAACCTATTAAACATAAATTACTTAAAGGCACAATTTAAGTTTCATAAGGTCTGTATATTTAAAATTTTTATTATAGACATTGTGACATGGTAAAAAATATAAACCTGCATACCTCAACTATAACTCAGCTTTCCGTAACCCAAATGTAACAGGCAAGCAGTCCAAACCTATGCCATCTTGGCCCCTGCGACTTGTAATTTCCACCCTACCCAGACAATGTGTAAACAAATGCTTATCTTGACTTTTGCCAACTGCCCCTTACCCTCATCTTTGCCCAGGAATCCACTGGAATGTCCGGAGCCCCTCACCCTCATCTCCTCCCAGGAGGTGATTTACAGAACCTACTAGCCCTTGGAATGTCTGAAGCCCATCACCCCACCCCTGTTCCTCACCTTCACTCCCAAGGTGGTTGTACGGGTATAAAAGGTCTTGACACCCTCCTTTTGGGACCATGGGTTGGAGAGATGTGAGTCCTCAGTGGCCACTGGCAATAAAGACCCTGCAGTTTGGCATACTTTTGTCTTGGTGTTAACTTTCTATGCTTGCTCCAGTACAACACCATAATCTAGTTACTATAGGAACACGTAATCCATTTTCACGTCTTAAAATCAGATCATCTATTTTTTAACTATTTCGATTCTTTTTGGCTGATGCATCTATTCTTTATTAATATAAAATATAGTCTTTGAGAGTCTCATTTAAGATTTTCTATCAACTTTCCTGAAAATCAAGTGAACATTCATTGTTTCATGGCAAAATGACTTATTCTGCCGAAATTTTTCTAAGAATGAAATTTAAAAGGCATACCACACCACAAGAATCTCAGAGGGGAATGGGAATAGTAAACAAAGAGAAAGGCAAGTGCAAATATCTACTTTCAACATACCAGAGGACAATATTAATGTGACACACTGACATTTGGCAGCCACAAAAGAAGCCTTTGCATTAAGTATTCTTATCTAAAAAACAGCAATCAGAAGCCAAGTGAGCAATAATAAAATAAGAAGCTGCAACAATAAGTGAAGGAATGAATACAAACATTGCAGTCACCTAGAAGATAATATTACCAAAATAACATTCAGCTCTTACTTCAGAGAATTTCATCTATGCTTTTTAAGGAGGAAGATTCAATCTCAGATAAATTGGTTTGGTTTCTCAGCTGGGAATATTTATTTGATCATGGTAAACAGTTGGGCCAGTGGATCAGCAATAGCTGATTTGAATATTCTTAAGTACATGCACATTACATTTTGTAGGGAATCAAAATATACCATCCTCAAATATGCCAATTAGGCATAGGATTATTTTGAACTGGAAATAGGTAAGATTTAAGAGACGCAGAAAGCAGCCTTCCAAAGCTTCACTTATTTGACTAAAATCAGAAAATTATGAAAAATGATGGCTGCTATGAAATCCCTTCTTCAAAGAAAGTTTATTGCCATAACAAAACGTTGGCACTAAGGTGGATTATAAAAATCCTTTGTTAGTTTCTCCCATATATTTACGCCCTCACAGTTTACTGTCTTGAAAGCCTAAAAGCCTTTTTCTTTATCTTCATATTTTTCTGCATATTTATTGTTCTTTGCTAAGATGTTACATAAGCCTGAGGTCTAACCACTCCTTTCAATTACTGATCACTGAGGTTTCTCCCATATGATATGTGTTGCACATAATAAACTGTTGTTTTTCTCTTGATAATCTGTCTTTTGTCAGGTTACAGGCCTCCAATGAACCTAAGATGGGTGCTGATGTGGTTTGGCTGTGTCCCCACACAAAATCTCAACTTGAATTGTAATCTGGATTGTAACCCCCTCATGCTGGGGAAGGGACCTCATTGGAGGTGATTAGATGATGGTGGGGGTTCCCTCATGCTGTTCTCATGATAGGAACTGAGTTATCAGAAGAGCTAATGGTTTTATAAGGGGCTTTTCCCTACTTGGCTGGCACCTCTCTCTCTCTTGCTGCCATGTAAGGTAGGATGCATTTGCTTCCCCGTCTGCCATAATTGCAAGTTTTCTGAGGTCTCCCCAGCCATGGGGAAATGTGAGTCAATTTAACCTCTTTTTTTAAAAAATAAATTGCCCAGTTTTGGACAGTTCCTTGAGAATGAGAATATGTGAGAATGAACTAATACAGGTACTGAAAAAATGAATGTGTGACCCACCCGTTTGGGACTTGTTGTTTTGCTTGTTTATACTTACTTACTGGATTATTCTGGCAAATTCTACTTTTTCTCCTATAATGTTCAGATAGTGATGTTCCTCTGAGAAGGGAAGCATCCCAGAGTCTGAGAATGAACTAATACAGGTACTGAAAAAATTTTATATTTTTATCTACACTTTTAGCAATTTATATGTAAAAGATACATGCCATCATCAAGAAGGGAGATATTATGTTAAATCTGCTTTTTGTGACAATAAGTTTTCCTAATTATGAGTGCTAAAATGGATTATAAAACTCATCTAGTACAATATCCTAATTGTGTTATTGTAAAAAGACAGTCAAAAAGCCGACTTACATAGGTAAATGAGGCTTAAAGTTGAACCCAATTCCCAGTTCTCTTGGATTCTTTTTTTCTTTTCTTTCTTTCTTTCTTTTTTTTTTTTTAAATGATTATACTACAATGTCCTCTCTACTACATTGGCAATTGGCAATCTTTCTTTTCTCTAGACTGAAAATGAAACTACACCTCAATGCCATAGTTTAAAAGGATGTAATAATGCTGGCCTTGGTGAAAATTAATATTTTGGCTATTCCTACAATTTCAAATATAATAGATACCTATACAAAGCTCTTTATTTTTTGACAACTGAAGTAATTACTTTATAAAATATTAGGTCTATACCCTGCTGCTATTGTAACAGACTTTTGCTGCAATCTTTTGGCATTGTGCAGTTTCAAAAGAACACTGTGTCCTCTGATACCCTGTGAAATCAAAATAACAATTTTCTTTAGCTCAATTATTTTTCCTATGGAATTGCTGAAATTTAAAAGCATATTAATATGTTTCTACTGATAGTGAATTGTTTTGCTTCATTTGGGACAGAGAGTAGTGAACAACCGCTGACGTATTGAGGGCTCCTGCAGTTATAAGCCAGAGAAAGTCTTAATTTAAGATATTCAAAACTGTTGTTAGAGGACATCTGAAGAAGTATGTGGAATCTGAGTAGCTGGGACTACAGGCTAATTTTGTTGTTGTTGTTGTTGTTGTATTTTTAGTGGAGACAGAGTTTCACTGTGTTAACCAGGATAGTCTCGATCTCCTGACCTCGTGATCTGCCCGCCTTAGCCTCCCAAAGTGCTGGGATTACAGGGGTGAGCCACTGTGCCCAGACACATTTTTTTATTTTTATAAATTTTTTCTAATATTTTGCATTTTATTAATTTCTTTTCTTATCTCTGTTATTATTATCCTTTTTTTTTTTTTTTGCTACTTTATGCCTTTTGCTCAGTTGGTTTCTTAAGGTACAGACTGGATTTCTTTTTTAAACTAACTATCTAAAACATTAGCCTGATACAAAAGTAATGACGGTTTTACATTAACAGCAATTATTTTTGCACCAACCTAACAGTTGTTTAACACTATAAACATCTCTCCCAGTATTAATTTGGCTACACTCCATCCCACTACATATTTTAGGTTATGGTTTTTATTGTTCGAAATATTTCCTGATTACTTGGCAATTTTTTGAACATAACATTTTTTAAAAAAAACACTCTCAATTCTGTTTCATTCATTTATACATCTGTTCATGTGCCAACATTGTTTAGCTTACTGTTGCTTTGTGTTAAGTTTTGAAATTGGTAAGTGTGAGTCCTACTACTTTGTTTCTCTTTATCAAGATACGTTCCACCATTTTAAAACACTTATAATTTCGTATAAACTTTAACTTCAATTTGTCAATTTCTATAAATAAATCATCTTTGATTCTGGTAGTGATTGTGTTAAATTTTAGGTAAGTTTGGAGAGTGTTGCCATTTTAATAGGTTAAATTGTCCAAAGTATGAACACAGTATGTTTTTTCCAATTACTTAGATTTTCTTATAATTTCTTTGAAAAACATCTTATGGTTTAAGAGTATGTACTGCACCATTTTTGTTAAATGTATCCATGTAAATATTTTAATCTTTTTGGTGCTATTAAAAATGGAATTTATTTTTAAATCTTACTTTTGGATTGTCCATGTAGATCATTTTGCATTTCTCTTACTTGTTTATTGTAACCACTTTAGAATGTTTATGTGTAAAAAATGTAATTTATGTATATATAAATCTGATATTTTGTTTTTCTAAGGCTATTTATGTTTCCTGTTTTTTTATTGTTGTTGTTCTTTGTTTGTTTATTTTCCTAGTGAGCTAGGAAAATAGGGTCTGGAGACAGGGAACATAAGGCCAATTTACACATCAGCTGTGATAGGAAATATCCTCTCCATGGAACATATGTGGTAAACGACTTTGTAACTTTACTTCATCCTCTCCATTTACATCGGAGGTACCCCAAGTAACTAATGGAATCCTCTAGGGTGTATTTAAACTTTCAAAAATTCTGTAAGAGGGCCTTTAAACCCCTGTGATCAAGCCTGCTCCCACACTGTGGCATGTATTTCATTTTCAATAAAACCCTTCACTCCTTCCTTGCTTTGTGAGTTTTGTCCAATTATTTGTTCAGGATGCCAAGCACCTGGACAACCCTCCGGTTTCTTTTCATGCCTGATAATGTTTTGTTGAAAATCATTTTAGGTAATATATTGTAGCAACACAAGGCCGACCCACCCGTTTGGGACTTGTTGTTTTGCTTGTTTATACTTACTTACTGGATTATTCTGGCAAATTCTACTTTTTCTCCTATAATGTTCAGATAGTGATGTTCCTCTGAGAAGGGAAGCATCCCAGAGTCATCCTGAAATGACAATGGTCTGGGTAGGGCTAACTTCTTTTCATCACCACACCTAGTTATGACACCTCACCAATTGCAACTCATTGTTCTATTATTTTCAACAATGCCCTCAGGAATATATTCCTCTACACACTAATCCATTTAAATTTTGGCTTCCTTGAAAGTATAATTTCTGAGATCAATGTTTTCTATTTGTTCTGACTCTAGAAGGACTCTTCCTAGCTGTATTATTCCCTTTTTGTTTTTCCAGAAAACTGGGTGGCTTATAGTTTATCTTATATCTTAAATCTCTTTCCAGTTGCCTATTGCCAAAACCTTAATTATTCTTGAGAATGCCCGTTGACTTGAATTTCCTCATCCTGTTTCAGCTGAGGTCAGTTTATTGGGAGAGTATTATAAACACTCTGGTTTATGATCTGTTTCTTCCCCAGGCAAAATTTCTGAGCCATGGCTTTGTAAGTGAGGGAGAGACAATGGAAAACTTTACTGAGTGACACTGCTACTATAGGAGTGAAGAAATTACTGGACAGATATCAGGATCCTGGGGTCATCTCAGTTGCTTCTCCTAGGGTGAAAAGGGTCAAAATGATCAAGGTCCCAGTGACGTCAGCACACCACATTCAAGGGAATATTTCCATTATGCAAGTGGAAATTGGACAAGAAAAGGGATCCTTCATCTCTTAACTACGCTTATTGGGAAGTAGTTTCAGCAACATAGAGCAGTAGGCATGATGAGAAACACATTCTGCTCTTCCTTCGAAGAAATTCCTCTGTCTGTGTTAACAGTGTTATTGCTGCTGATTGAAATGGAGTCACTATCTCTCTGAGCTACAAAGGGTGAAAGAGAGAGCCTTGGTTCAAATTCCACACTCTTGCCTTGCTTACTGAATTTTCATAGATGCTCTGTAGTATATATTCATTTGCTGTTTACATAAAGATCATTGCTAGAGACTTCAAATGGTGGTTCTTTTCTTTACAGCTCTTACAGTTTTCACTGGAGAGAGGTTTAATGTATCCTCTTATGCTGGTTATGCCTGAAGTCAATCTTCTGTGTGTTCTTTTAGCTTTCAAGTATTTGAGGACTTTGAGTATCTTTGTATTTTTGAAAAATACAACTATTCCATCATCAGAAGACATTCTATGTGTGATTTAAATCCATTCAATTTATTAATATTTGCTTTGTTGTACCTTGTTGTATTTTAGCAAATTGTTATGTGCACTGGAAAAAAATGTGTCTATTGATTTGTCTGTTGGGTAAAATTTTCTAGACAGGTCAATTATGTCAAGGTAATTATTAGTGTTTGCCAAATCTTTAATAGTGTTGAATTTCTACTTGTATGCATTATTGATGAAGGAGTGTTAAAATCTTACTAGCACTAAAAATTCATTCCTTTCTCCCTTTAATTTCAAGTGTTTTTAAATCCTGTTATTACATACATAAACATATGCTATTGCTGTTTTCTCTAAATGAATTGACCCTTTTCTCATTATAAAATTAACTTTTTATCTTTGGTAATATTCTTTTCTTTATCTATTTTTTTCTAAACATTAATACAGTTATTGCATTTTAATTTTTGCTAGTGTTAGCATGATATATCTTTTTTAAACTTATATAAAAAATGTGCTTATATGAAAAATGAATTCCTTGTTGATAGCAATAGTTTATTCTTGCTTTTTAAAAAATCACAGCTGGTAATCTCTGCTTTCATTAAGCATAATGTCAACAATTTACTTTTAGTATGATTATTATGCTTTAAATCTATCTATCTATCAAAAATCTATCTATCTATCTACCTATTTTTTTGACATGGATTTCTGCTCCTGTTGCCCAGGTTGGAGTGCAATAGCGTGATCTTGGCTCACCGCAACCTCCACCTCCTGGGTTCAAGAGATTCTTGTTCCTCAGCCTCCTGAGTAGCTGGGATTACAAGCATGCATCAACATATCTAACTAATTTTGGCATTTTTAGTAGAGATGGGGGTTTCTTCATGTTGGTCAGGCTGGTCTCGAACTCCCGACCTCAGGTGATCTGCCTGACTCAACCTCCCAAAGTGTTGGGATTAGAGATGTGAGCCACCACACCTGGCCTAAATCTATAATTTTGTTATTTATTTTGTTTTTTTCTGTGTGCATACCCTATTTGGGAAATTTTACCATATCTCAGAGCAATAGGATGTTAGGAAACAATATATTATTGTCTTATACAAGAATAATAAGAAATAATAAGAAACAATAATACTAGAAACTATATTTATATGTAAGATGTCAGATGACTACAATTTATTGGTGGCAATTGAAGCTTTCTGAACATCATACCAAAAACAAATTCTATAAAACCTATCATGATGTTTAATAGTGAAAGCATTTGGAAATCAAAAATCATATTAAATAATAAAAGCAAATGATAGATTAAAAGTTAAATTACAAAAGTCTACAATCTTTACTTTCAGAGATTTTTACAAATCAAAACCAGAATCCTTATAAAGAAAAGAGAGATAAAATACATTAATATGTAATCCATCACATTAAGCTGAATTTAAGATAACTTCCAATGAGTAATGTCCTTACATAACTTCCTTCCTCTATGTAATAGCTAAACATATGTCTATATCAAACCAACTGAATTTGACAAAAGTATTGGGGTAGTTATTAAACTAATTATTTCTTAGGCAGCTTGACAGAGATTTCGCTATTGATCTTGAAGAAGGAAGCTGCCATGTTCTGAGAGGGCCTGTGAGAGTGACATATGGTAAAGAACTCCCAGACTTAAAAGCAGCCCTCAGGTATCATCCAGCAAGAAAATGGAGCCAACAGCCACATGAGCTTGGAAGAGAACCCTAAGCTTCAGAAAGAAATAATTGTCACCACCATTTTAACCTGGGGAGACCAAAGAAGTGGGCCTAAGTAACTCATGCATGGACTCCTGACCCACAAAAACTGCAATATAACAGATGTGTGATGTTTAAAACCACTAAGAAATAATAAAGATTAGAGCAGAAATAAATGGAAATCAAACAAAAAATAAAAGGAAAATGAAACAAAAAGCTGATTCTTTGAAAAAAATAAACAAAATTAATACACCATTAGCTAGATTAATCAAGAAGAGAGAAGACTCAAATAAGCTCAACTAGAAATAAAACTGAAAATATTACTATTGACAAAAAAATCATTTGAGACTACTGTGAACACCTTTATGTGCACAAACTAGAAATACTAGAGGAAATGGACAAATTTCTGGAAACGTAAAAGTCTTTCAGATTAAATCAGAAAGAAACAGAAATGTTAGACTAATAACAAGCAGAAGAATTGAATTAATCATTAAAAAATTGTCAACACACAAAAAGTCCAGGACCAGATGAATTCACAGCAGACATTCAAAGAAGGAATTGATACCAATCCTACTGAAACTATTCCAAAAGACTGAGAAAGAGACTCCCTTCTAATTCATTCCATGAAGCCAGTATTACCTTAATACCAAAACCAGAAACGGATACAACAACAACATAAGACTACAGACAGTGTTCCTGATTACCTTAGTTGTAAAAATCCTCGACTAAATATTAGCTAACTGTATCCAACAGCAGATTAAAAAGATAATTCATCATAATCAACTTGGTTTCATCTCAGGGATGCAAGGATGGTTTCATGTATGTAAGTAAATAAACGTAAAATGTAATATAAACAGAATTAAAATAAAAACTATGCAATCCTCTCAATAGATGCAGAAAAGAATTTGACAAAATCCAGCACTGCTTAAAATAAAAAACTTTCAACAAATTAAACATAGCAGAATTAAAGCCATATATGGCAAACCCACAGTTAACATCCTAGTGAATGTGAAAAACTTGAAAGCATTCTCCCTGAAAACAGAAATAATAAAAGGATACACACTTTAATCACTCCTATTCAACATAATTCTGGAAGTACTAGATAGAACACTAAGTCAAGAGAAAGAAAAAAAAATAGAGCATTCAAATTGGAAAAGAGGAAGTCAAACTACTCGTGTTAGCAGACATAATTGCATACCTAGAAGATCCTAAAGATGCCTTCAACAGACTCTTATATTTGATAAACAAATTAAGTGGAATCTCAAGTTTCAAAATTAATGTACACAAATCAGTAGCACTGCTATCCACCAACAAAAACCAAGCTGGGAATTAAATAAAATACTCGGTCCCATTTGCAACAGCTATAAATGAATAAAATAAAATGCCTGTTATACATCTAATCAAGGATGTAAAAAATTCTCTACAAGGAGAATTACAAAACACTGCTGAAAGAAATCATAGGTGACACAAAATAATGGAAACACCTTTCATGCTCATGGATTGGAAGAATCAATATTT
The DNA here is from genome assembly GCA_004027715.1 of Plecturocebus donacophilus. Lineage (NCBI taxonomy): Eukaryota > Metazoa > Chordata > Mammalia > Primates > Pitheciidae > Plecturocebus > Plecturocebus donacophilus. Next base: position 2,155 of record PVKP010035811.1, on the reverse strand, counting down.
TGAAAGTGATCATGATGCCCAAAGATTCAATGCCATTTCTATAAAAATATCAACATAATTTTTCACAGAATTGGAAAAGCAATCCTAAAATTTACATGGAACAATGAAGGAATCTAAATAGGCAAAGCAATCCTAAGCAAAATGTACCAATCTGGTTACATCAGATTACCAGACTTCAAATTATACTACAAGACGATGGTTACCAAACAACGTGATACTGGTATAAAACTAGGCACCCAGACCAATGGAACAGAGTGGAGAATGCAGAAGTTAGGCCAAATAAGTACTACCAACTGATACTTGGCAAAGTATAAAAAAACATATATTGAGGAATGGCAACCCTATTTGGTAAATTGTGCTGGTAAACTGACGAGTCACATGTTAAAGAGTGAAACTGGATCTGTATCTCTTATCATATAGAAAAATCAATGCAAGAAATATCAGAGTTAAATCTAATATGTGAAATAAAATTCTAGATGACAATATTGAAAAAACTCTTCCAGACATTGGCCTAGGCAAATAATTCATGACTAAGATGCCCAAAGTAAATGCAACCAAAACAAAAATAAATAAATGAGACTCATAATTAAACTAAAAAGTTTCTGCACAGCAAAAGAAATAGTCAACAGACTAAACAGACAAGCCACAGAATAGGAGAAAATATTTGCAAACTACACAACAAACAAAGGATTAGTATCCAGAATCTGTAAGGAACTCAAACAAATCACCAAGAAAAAAACAAATAATTCCAATAAAAAGTGCAAAAATACATGAATATACATTTCTCAAAAGAAAATATACAAATGGTCAATAAACATTTGAAAAAATGATCAACTTCAGTAATCATCAGGAAAATGCAAATTAAAATCACACCTCACTCCTGCAAGAATGGTTATTATTAAAAGGTCAAAAACATTAGATATTGGCATAGATGTGGAGAAAAAGCACCACTTATACTCTTTTGGTTGGATTATAAATTAGTACAATCTCTATGAAAAAGAGTGGAGATTCCTTAAAGAATTAAAAGTAGAACTACCACTCAATCCAGCAATCCCACCACTGAGTATCACCCGAAGAAAAAGAAGTCATATGAAAAGACCCGTGCTCACATATGTTTACAGCAACACAATTCACTATTGCAAAGATGTGGAACCAACCTAAGTGCCCATCGACTAATAAGTAGATAAAGAAAATGCGGCATACATACACCATGGAATAATACTCAACCATTAAAAGGAATAAAATAATGCCTTTTGCAGTAACTTGGATGGAGCTGATGGCCACTCTTTCAAGTGAAATAACACAGGTGTAGAAACCCAAAAACTGTATGTTCTCATTTATAAGTGGAAGCTAAGTTATGAGTACACAGAGGTATGAAGAGTGATATAATGGACTTTATTGACTCATAAAGGGGAGACTGAGAGGGGGTTAGGGATAAAAAACTACACATTAGGTACAACGTACACTACTCAGGTGATGGGTGCACTAAAATATCAGAATTCACCACTATATAATTCATCCATGTAACAGAAAGCTGCTTATACTTTAAAGAAATTGAAGTAAATAAAATAAAAAAATAAATAAATAAGAAAACAAATTGTGGATTCAAAAAGGAGGTTAGGTTGGCAGGTTAAAATATTTAGAACTTTGAGAGTTTTATGAAACTATAATCAAATAATTGAAGCCATGCATTAAGATGTAATAGATATAATTCAGCAGCCTTGTAGGCATATCGAATACTTTGACTATTAGGAACAGTAAGAATTAAGTGAATATTGGTAGGCAAATATGTTGAGACATTATGCCAGAAATATGTATCTAAACATATTCTTCAATTATCTAATTCATGCTAATAAAATGTTTTTGTTTCACATAATGTTTGATTTCTGAAAAATTTCTTTCATAACTTTGGTAGAATTTTGGGTATTGCCTTAATTTTAAAACTTACAAAAGATTCAAAGTTCTAATACATAAATGTTTAATCATTCTTTTAGAGATTAGCAAATGATTTGTTAAAGGTCCAGACAGTCAATCTTTGAAGAATGTGGGTGACACATTCTCTGCTGCAGTTATTTGATTTATTTACAAAAACAGATGGCCAATTAAATAAATGGGCTACAATTTGTTAATCCATAATAACAAACATTGAATATAA
>PVKP010035810.1:0-22966 GCA_004027715.1 Plecturocebus donacophilus | reverse complement strand
TATAAGTAAGCTCATACAATATTTGTCTTTCTGCACCTGGTTTATTTCACTTAGTGTAATATTATCTAGATCTATCTATGTTGTTGCAAATAACAAGAATTTCTTCTTTGTTAAGGCTAAATAGCATTTCTTTGTGTTATAAACCACATTTGCATTATCCATTGGTCTACTGATATGCTGATAATCCACTTAGGTTGACTCCCTATTTTGACTACTGTGAATAGTGCTACAGTGAACATGGAAATGTAGTTGTCATGTCAATACACTGGTGTCTGTTTCTTTGAATAGAGAAGTTCACTGGGATTGCTGGATCATATTCAAAACTCCTGTCATTGTTCCCGGAAAATAGATCATCCAGTGTTTCCAGACATCTGGATACATGGGGCATCTTTTCACAGAACATAGTACTTTCCATGCTTGTGACTTTCCTGGTTCCATTGCAACAAGAGGCTTTTCAAAGGACTCACTCTCCTGAAACCCTCATTGGGATTTCAATGGTCAATCTGTACTAGAAACTTTACTTAACATTGTGCATTTTCATTTGCAAGAAATGTATTCTAAATGTAAGCTAAACTAAATCATGCTTAAAAGTAATATCTACATATCAGTAAATATTATGAAAATGTAAAAACAAAATTAAACTAGATCCATAAATCCTATCATTCTTCCTCTTAATGCAGTTTTTTTCTTTTTAACTGCTGTCTTTCATATTTTAGGCACTGAAGACTTCATAAAAGACTGCAATATATTGCTATGTTTTGTGACAAGATGACTATGGGATTTAGTACTTGGCAGATAATAAATATATGTGGAATTTACTATTTTGGTAATGATCTTCTGAATTGATTTACTTGAGAAGTAATGAAATATTGTTAACTTCTGAGCTGCCCCACTACACTAAAAAGTCTATGTATTAAAAGGAACAATGGATTAAACCATTGGCCTGAAATGCATGTTTCACATCATCATCAATGTATGACAGTCTTTCTATGGCACTTGGGTGAAAACTCGTCTTATAAGCTATTATTCTCCTACATAACTAGTCTTCCACTCCCTAAGTCTGTCTTATCCTCAGGAAATAATAAAAAGAAGCATCCCCAAATTAGTAGAAAGTGTTCTTGGCTCACAAATGCAATTGGATGAGATATTTATGATCCAGTAAATAAGGGTCAGAGACTTCAACTGAAATGGAAATTGCATTGTAATTCTCCCCAAATGAATAGGTATAGTAGGTCACAGATTACTTATCTGAAAATTAAAGAAAATTGGAAGAAATGGTCTCCGTAGAATTACAGAGTTAAAAGCTTAACCACTCAAGCCTGCAAAAAATTTGCCTTTGAAATATTCCTCTCCCAAGGGTCAGTATTCCAAATAAGGAAATATACATTTGCTCCTCACTATCAGTCTTTTTAGCCAATAAACTCTCAGTTGAAGGGGAATATGTTTAAGAAAGCATACTTCTTGATGCCTTCTCTATGTTATAAATAAAGACAGGTCATTTAGGAGAAATATCTAATGTAGATGATGGGGAGATGGATGCAGCAAACTACCATGGCATGTGTATACCTATGTAACAATCCTGCACTATCTGCACATGTACCCCAGAACTTAAAGTATAACAATAATAATAATAATAAGGAAGTAGAGACAGTTCACTGGTGTGGGAAATAATAACTTTTGAGTTGTTATGTCATCCAAAATATTTCCTGTGTAAGTTATATTCCACATATTTGTGGTTGTTAGAAAATAGTCAGAAATACATCACTATAATACATATACAAATATATATCAAATATGTGTAACTATGTAAAATTATATAGATTTTTCAAATTTACGTAAATATATTTTTGTAATTGTAAGGGGTCTAGAGAAAGGAGTAAAGCCACTGCAGAAATCTAAAAGGGATTTCTCATGAAAGCCAAGTACATTTAGATGTATGCATGTACATAGCCAAAAGCAATGTGGAAATCAATGATCTTCCATATAACACTTTTGAAATTCTGATGCATAAGTTTAGGCATACACCCTTTGGCTTTAGATAACACATATTCTATTATAGTTGCACAGTATAGGGACTGTTTATTTAAGAAAGATTTTATTATTTCTATATAGCTATAATATAACTGTTAGCTCAGAAAATTGTAGCTTTCAAAATGTTGGCCTGAAGAGTCTTCTGGATGATATAATATGCCTCTTTGTATATGAAAATATTGCATTATGGAAGGTAAGATCATGTTTGTACATAATGAAATGAAACCAAGGGGTACCCTAAGAGAAGCCCATGGAGGAAAGAATTGGGTAATTCATTATCCACTTATGAACTGAGCATAGTTTTTTCTCAAGAGACAATAAACAATGTCAAAAGTGTGTTTTCATTTAAGGCACAGAGGCATACTTCCAAGATTCAAGTGGAGTTTTGATATTTAAATCGAATGAGCAGTTCCATACATCACTTAGTATCCTCCATTCTGGGATACATTTCCTGAGAGTCTTCTGGTGATAATATTTGCTTTATTGCAGTGAGTTCAAAGTATTTTATGTGTAAACATTTTGCTAAACACTCTTTATCATAATTCATCTTTGAACTCTTAACTGTTTAGTCAATATATTTAAAAAGAAAATAAAAGTTGTCAATAGTAATTGAAAAATAGTCTTGTGTCTTACCTTTATAAATGTACAAATGGGATAAATATATATTTGTAAAATGCCTAACACAATGTCTAGCATATAACTTAGAAGAGTCTAAAAAGTTTAGAGACCATGTGTGTTTATAGGGGAGTACACAGAGTTAATACACGGCAACATAGTTTTGGATAAAAGAACTTGGATAATGGTTAGTTATAAATATATTCCCAGGACTTCTACTTACTAAGGTGAGACATATGGACAGTCTATTGAATAATATGTTAATTTTATTCCTTCTGTCTACTTTAATCATCTTCTGTAGGGGGATACTAATTTGCCTAACCTGTAGCAAGTGCTTATCCAGGCTGATTAATTATTCTTGGTAACATGAAGGTCTTAGTGGCATTTGTGAATCCCCTTAGCTCTAGTCTGTAAGATTTCTCAGAATCATGAAGGGTACATGGTGTATATATGAGGGAGGGGTGGGGGCACTAATAAAAATCAAGCGTGAACCATTTGGACAGAAGGATTTTCGAATCTTATTTGTCCAAAAGCTATTTACTTCTATTTTGGAATTATGTATCATCCTCATTTTGATTTGTTTTTAGTTCCATATATATCTCATATTAGGCTATAACTCATTCGCAATCTGTTGTACAGGTAAGTGATGTTTATATTTATTTCTCTCTGGAGAATATACATCTATCTATCTATCTATCTATCTATCTATCTATCTATCTATCTATCTAATCTATCTATCTATTCTCCTTATATATAGGAGGATTCCCCTAATTAAGTAATTTGCCATGTTGTAAACAAATCTTAACATTAAAATGTTCTTGCCAAAACTACCAGTGACAAAATTTCAAGACATTCTATATGAATCAGCTTCTTTTTTTCTGTTGTAACTGCCAAGCTTCCTTAAATCACAGTATGTGTGCATCTTCTAAAAGCTTCAATACTGCTTAATGAAAACACAAATGATTAACTATAGAGACATTCCTATATAAGGTTAACACTATGCATACTGATTAAGATAGGGAATTCAGATAGCTGTTATTTTAGTCATTTTTCTAACCTGAGTCCATCAGAATACTTTAGCAGAGTACCATATATTTAAGAGGTATTGAATAAGAATATAGATTCTTATCACATGCAAAGAGACTTCACAATAATTATGTCAGGATGAATAACAGAAATATAAAATATTAATGCATGGTATTTATATGCTAAATATCAGGTATTTTGTTTTCTTTTTTAATAGACAGTATCTCCCTATATTGCCCAGGCTGTAGCACAGTAGTTATTCACAGGTACAGTCACAGCTTACTGCAGCCTTAAACTCCTGGGTTAAAGTGATCCTTCTGCCTCCGTCTCCCAAGTAGCTGGGACTACAGGGAGACTGAGGCAGGTGCAGCACCAAGATATATTTTGAGCTCTTTCCTCCCTTTTTGGAGTGAACATGTTGTAATACTTAAAAAATATATATATTCTTATTAAAAATACCATATACTAGGACAGAGCCTTTATATTTTCTCTAGCCATTTCTTTGATGTCCTTTGAATCAGAGATCCAATTATCATCATTTGGGAAAAGATCATGACTAGTAACTTAATATAATACTTTTTAGCAGCCTGCAATGATATATGGAGAAAATGTAACTGTAGCCTTATTTAGTATTAAATTATCTACTTCATGTAAAAGTAAACATTGAAAATGAAGAAAGAATGTTCAATACAATTTCTCTCAAATGACACAGATTGGATGTTCAGTAACAGGTCCCAAGTCCTGATTTCTGGTCAGTTACTTAAATTTCAGACCACATTGTACCCATTAAGTGTAGCCACTCTTTATTGAGATTTTGCTCATTTAATATGGAGCTTCCTATTTATGTGATGCCTATCTCCAAGAAATTTCATGTAAATTTAAAGATTATCTCAGTAATCCTTATGAATACAAATTATATTATTATGCCTTTATAGTGATGGGAACTGAGGCAGAAATCATTTTAGTAGCTTTTATAAAGTCCTACCGTATACTATCTGTGACAATCTGGCATGTAGAAGGAATTGTCACCTCATACACATTTAGCACTGGTAGGTCACCATATTCAAAAGTTTCCATAGAGACTGCCCCAAACTTTTAAATTTTGCAGCTCATTAGTGAAGAAAGATACTTCAAATTTTTGCTACGGCATGTACATCTGGCAGAAGAAAAATCTTTTCTGCAACCACTAAAGCAGGACTGAAGAGAAAATAGTGCTCAAGGTAAATAGTGCTCACTAGCAAAAGTAGACCACTTTTTCTCCCCTTATTATTAATCCATCGTATCAGATTGTGAAGCAAGTGTCCCAACACAGGTCTAGTGGCTTAACATCTCAGACAATAACCTATCATACCAGCAATGAGGCTTAGAATCTGGATCTAGTAGTAAGGCTTCTTGGAATCCCATTAACAGGGTTCCAATTTGCAATATATTCAATGTACTCAATAATGTAAAGTCTTCAGTCTTCAATAGGAAGCAGCAGAGATGGCAGTCACAGTGTCTTATAACCATGTGTGTCTCTGAGTCTATTTTTTTTCCTGTGTACGAAATAAAAATAATCAACACAGAGTCTCAGATCTCAGTTTGAACAATTACTCTGAAAGCAGAAATTTGAGGATCTGAAAGTGAAATTTGCCCCTGTAAAGATATCTTATTCTTAAAAAAGAGAGAGAGAAAGAGTGAGATGAGGCACTAAAGAAAATGTTAGTATCAGCGCATCTGTAGGAATTATAACAAATTTGAAAAACTCGATAGTAAGTATCACAATGTTTGTTAAATTATACTAAAGAAGTGGATATGGGAACATAGAACTTAAATTCTATTTGCTGTTCTGTAATAGAGTAGGGCTGCTAAATACCCATGTTACAATGCCAAAATATCATTTTGAAAAAGCCATTTCTGAGGATTCATTTAGTTTCTAATTATTTTTTTTATCTCTTTTTTGTTAGTAGCCTAAATTTTAATTAAGTCACTAATGCGATCATAGAATGGCATTCTTAATTGTTAAATATTTAGAAAATAACCAATACTAACATATTCTATAGATTGAATGTCCCTAAAGTTGTTAGGTATTCTGAATATGTTTAATAGCTGCTAGCTAGCTAGATATACTGCTATGATTAGCATAATTTAATAGAATAGTGTGAATCAAACAAAAATATCCTTGCAACATGCATGTATTATACTCTTCACAGGAAATAATGAAAACCCCTGACGATCTACTCAGGAGAAAGTAAAGTAAGTATTGTGGTATATGCAATCAGAGCTATAACACAGGCTGATTTTGGCTTCCTGTAATGAAATGTAAATGCCTTTGAGAGGTGTAAAGTAATACAAGCAGAAATGATAGATGGAGAATTTCTGCTTGAAGCAAGGCATGGAACGTATTATCCAAATCACCCTCTGTGAACGTATATATTGTTTGTTTTGTAAAAGCAAAAGGTGAAAATCAATATATAGTTAGAGAATTTAGTGTTAATAATTCAGTTGCTTCTTTTTTTTAGGCTTACTTTTTCAAATATGTTTTTACGTGATAAATTGTACTTGTCTATATTAATGTTCTTGAGATCTTAACAATGTGCTCTTTCTCAAGTACAAGATTAGTGTGATGTAATGTATTATGGTTTCCTAGGTAATTCCTGACTCAGATATACTGGTAACACTTAGTAAATTTCAAATTTCAGGCTGCAATTCCAGAACTGCTGAGTAGAATTTTCAAAGGTAATCATACTCTACTGCTCAGGAAATTCCTATAGTTACCCAACATATGTTTCTTTTTTCTACTTTGACAAATTGCCACAAACATAATAGCTTAAACAACTCAAATTTATCTCTTACAGATCTGGAAGTCAGAGTCTGAAAATGTGTCTCACTGAGCTAATGTCAAGCAATCAGCAGGGCTCTTTCCAGCTGGAATTTCTAGGGAAAATTCATTTCCTTATCTTCTGAAGCTTTGAAAGTCTGCCTGCATTCCTTGGATCTCAGCCCCTTCCTCTATCTTTGAATCCAGTAAGATAGCATCTTCAAATCTCGCACTATTTCTGCTTTTGTGATCACTTTATGTGTGTATGTGTGTTTTATTCTGAATGTTTACCTTTCCTCTTTTAAGGAACATTGTTCATTGTAATTACATTGAGTTCACTTAGGATAATATTTCTGTCTCGAGATCCTTACTTAAGTACACCCAAAGTCCCTTTGTACATAAAGTAACATATTCCTGGTTTGGGAGATTAGGACTTGAACATCTTTAAGGGACCATTATTCTGTTTGCCATACCAAATTTAGGTAGAACTTGATGATCCTACTAAGCAATTAAATTCTACAATTCTATATGTCTACCAGTGTTTCTGTTCCTGCATTTAACTATGCATTTATTCATTCATTCATCATTAAATAAGTACGTGTTTCACAGCCACTGGGTGTGAAGCACAGAGCCAGTCCATGGAGACATGAAAATAATTTAAAAGTAAAATGCCTACCCTTATGGAATGATATCTTTAGTTTCTAAACCAAATTAATATATCTGTGATTTACCTAATATGTGCAAATGTGATATATTTACAAATAAAAAAGACAGACTTATGTAGGGTAGACAGAGAATGTGGTATGTTGTTTCCATTGAAATTTCCATTATTATTCTAGAAATAGATAGTAAAATAGCATACAGAGACATCCACGGGAATACATCATAGAATTGCTAAGTTAAAAAAAAAGAGACTCTGTAAGACTACAGCCTAGGGAGATATACTGAGCAATTGACATACTGTTAGGGTGTCAATAAAATCAAACTTTGCCAGTTAGAAGAATAATGAGCTCTTTTCTCTCTGTACCCAAAGGAGATTAATTCAAGAATATATATTTTCTGCAAGTTGCTCACCTCTCCCGATAAAATGAAAGTGCTAAAAGTGGTCATTTGGGGGTGGTTTCGACTTTACTTTTTATTCTCTCTACTGAGAAGAAACAAGTTACATAACTTCTATTACACACAGAATTCCATAATAGACATTTTGTTATTTGGATTCCTGGCCAAGTGATTTAATGAATGTTCAATTAAAGAATATGTGTTTTAAAATTATCATATCAGAACTGACAGAAGAGTTCCTCTACTGTTAAAAATGTCCCAAGTTAGGCAAAAATCTGTTAATGCCACACACACACACAAAATTGAAATTAGCAAGTCACGGAAAGAAAACAGAAACTCCCACTCTCCATAGTCAGGCTTTTCTGAAATTCAGCCCCAGAAAGCCTTGTCTTGCCTCGAGCTCACTCTATCTGCTTCTCTAAACTTCTGTTTTCCCTCATGCTTCCATGCATTTTTACCATAGACACTGTCGACTCCTCTTCTTCTAGGATAGTAGCAGAGATGCTTCAGGGACAACTTTAGCCCTACACCATATGAGCAATTCTTTTCACTTCTGCTATTTCATCTTCAGTTACCTTGTGCTTTGAAGCTGCTCCCTAGATAATTAGATATACTTTTGAGTTTGCTTCATGCTTTGAACTTTCCTGAGCTCTTCTGTTTCTTCAAATTTATCTGTCCGGTTTTCCATTTTCTTTACATTTGAAAGAAGAAAGTCAGGGGAAGCGATTTGAGTTTTATGTTAATATGTGCTCCTGGTTTTATATGATTATGCTCTCAGAAAACATGTTTTTATTTTAACAGAAGCCGTCAATATCAAAGGCCTGTGCTTCTCAAACTATGCAACTCAAACATCTGTTGAATAGTATATTCAGAAAATCAAAAGCTAAACATGATGCATTTGTCTGAAGCATTCATTTTAATTCATTCTAAGTAAAGCACTGCTTTTGTATTAATGAATAGAATATACAATTTATATTAGATGCTTTTAAGCCAAGTTTCCCACTTCAAATAAATTTTGTCCTTGTGATATATTATTTTAGGTTCACACAGCTCTAAATCTGCTTCTTACAGAACCCCACAGAAAACATATTTAACTCGTTTGCTATTCTGGATATTTCAGTATAAAAGTATGAGAATAACTGTCTAAAAAGACTGGAAGTTAGCTTTGTTGAAAGACCCTCATGATCCATCTGAATCACCATCGAGCTTCAGCCTGCAATGGAGAAAGCAGAGGTAATTTCTGAGTTTCATGTTGATACTGCAAGTTTATTAACAAGTTCTTTAATGATAATCTGAGAAACAGATGAGATGTAGAGGTATCAGAGTAAAAGATGAGCACAGAAAAATTGGATAATGCTAAGAGGATTTTTTTGGTTACATTCTAGCTAGCATCTAACACACTGTGGCAACCACAAGTGTCATGAAAAGTTTTATAGACCAATATCCAGAGAGAGAATAAGAGTATAAGATGGACATGGCAGTTGTTTTATAAACATGTGAGAAGGTTAAGAAGCTTTTTCTTGGATCTTATAGTATTCACTGGAAGAACTTAGCACTGTACTAAGGGAATTGGTCAAAAAAACACAACTTGAGTTGGTTTAAGGTATAAAAAGGGATTTGTTTGGTCTTGTCACCACACCATGAAATGAGGACAGCTTAAACTGCATCATTTAGGGTTGGTGAAGAACAAATGACTTTAGTTAGGGCTGTCTCTTCTCTCTATTTCATGCATCAAATTCATGTTCTGTTTTTACTATGAGGAATTTTTCTGGACATTGAAACTATGGCAGAAGGAATCTTATTCTTTTATCGTAATAGCCTCTCATCTAAAAATAGCATCTCCAATTTCTTCCAGTTTTAGAAATTAAAGTCATAAGGAAAAAGTCTTATTGACTTGGCTCAGGTCATACGACACTTGAACCAAGGAAAGGTGAGTTAGTAATTTCCTGGTATGTGACATTTTTGCTCTTGTAACCAAGAAAGAAACAGTTTTAAGGGAAGATGAAGATTTGCAGGTGCCCTTCCCCTAGATGCTGGAACTCTAATAATAAACAAAAAAAGACATGAGTTTCTGAAGTGCATGTGCTTACACTGCAGCAGAAGTGTTTTACACCCAAAAAACTTCAATTTTGACAACCTGGAATATCCATTATAAAATCATTGTATGAGTCCCAGTAGCCATTTACTGTATGAAACAATATGTACAGATGAGTAAAATGATAACTACAGATTGCATTCGATTACTTTGCAGAAATGTCCTATTTTGGATTTCTCCCCAAATAATATTTCTTTTCTGCAACCATGTTTGATCTTGTGTTTCTCCAAAAAGACCTTTCTGTCTGTTTTGAAATACAAATGAAGATAATGTTTAAATGATATGAACCTGTCTCTCCTATTCATACACAGTTTACTTTGTGACAGTGTCTTATAGCCCTTTAGTTTTCAAAGCAATCAACTTGTTGCTTTGCAGAGGCATTTGGCTACTGTCTACAGAAACTGTGTTAGTGCTCTAAATTGGACAGAAAATTAATGAAGACAGCCAAATATTCTTGTTTTTTTCCAGCTACCATATCAGGATGCTAATAGTTAAAACTTCTTTTGAATTTTTAAAATGAAATAGATATTACTCCAACCTAGCTGCTATTTTTTGGCTACATACAAAATTTGGATGTGTGATTTTATTTTGTGGAGAATAAGAAAAAATAAATGTCTGAGTTCTATCCCTGAACTGAGACAGAAATATAGAAATGTAACAAATATATACTTTTCAGATATATATATGTGTGTGTTTGTGTGTGTATACACATATATATGCTAAAGGATATATAGATAGATAAATAGCTATATCCTTTAACAACAAAAGCTTACTTATGAAATCTAGCTTCAGACTCAATTAGTGCACCTAAGTGAAACACACACTATTTTAATTATAGGTTCTATTTAGGGCAAGAAAAGACAGCATTTGAGAGGAAGTGCTTTGCTGGTTTAACTAGGACATTGTCCACAACCCTGCTGTATTTGTGCTCTTGAGAGTAATGCTCGCACAGTTACCATGAAACTTCCTCTTCCTTCAAAGATACATTGTGCTTGTATTGTAGGGTAACATAAAAGAAAAAAGTAAAGGAAAGAATATTTCACAAAAAAAATAATTTGGAGAGATTTTTCCAGCAATTTATGTTTATGAGTTTAAAAAATTGTCACTCTTCCACCTGCCACATCTCAGAGAGAGAAATATTCACCAATGTCAAATGAACTAAAGTATTAGAGTGACTTCTTCAGGTTCCACACAATTCAGTACTTCTTGTAACCATAGCAACTTACATGTATAAAGGAGCAAGGAAAAGTGCCCCTGGTACTGTCTTGCTTAAAGGTCCTGTCTAATACTGATATTCCATGATATATAGCTCCAGCAGCAAGATAAGAATGTTGTCTTATTATTTTCAGATTATGTAATTATTCTTTCTGCATTTGAAACTACACTTCTGAGAGCTGTGAAGACAACAAATTATTAACTGTCCCTTAGCTTAAATTCCTCTATCTTGAATATTATGTATGTGTTCTTGTAACCGAGTAAGAATTCTATCAAAAAGACCAGAGCCCTTATCCCTTAAGAATTTCATAAAATTGTAATTCAGTCTTCTCAGAGAGATGTAGAAGAAAAGAACAAGAATAAAACAGAACACATGATACAGTATAAATAACATGAACTTTGGATTGAGACTAACCTGTTTTGAATCCCAAACCTGCACATTCTACCAGAAACAATTTAGACAAGTCACTTCACATCAGAGACTCTGTTTCTTATTCTCAAAGTAGTGATATTGACAGGTGCTTCTCAAGGCCATTGACATGATTTAATGAGATTGCATATGTAAGTTCCATAGCATAGAGCTGAACAATCACATATTGTAGCAAATAATCTCAATCACAGTTGTATTAGTCCATTCTCATGCAGCTATGAAGAAATACCCAAGACTGGGTAACTTATAAAGAAAAGAGTTTTAATTGACCCACAGTTCTGCATGGCTGGGAAGACCTCAGAAATCTTACAATCATGGTAGAAGGCAACACTTCACAGGCTGTCGAGAGAAAATGAGAACAGAGTGAAGAGGAAAGCCCCTTATAAAACCATCAGATCTTGTGAGACTTTACTATCAAGAGAATAGCATAGGGGAAACTGACCACATCATTAAATTATTTCCTATTGGGTTCCTCCCACAACATGTGGGCATAATGGGAACTACAATTCAACATGAGATTTGGGTGGAGACACAGCCAAATCATATCATATCATGCCACCCTGGTCCATTTCAAATCTTATGTCCTCATATTTAAAAACGCGATCTTGCCTTTCCAAAAGTTCCCCAAGCCTTAACTCATTCCAGCATTAACCCAAAAGTCCAAGTCTAAAGTCTCATCTGAGTCAAGGCAAATCCCTTCTGTCTATGAGCCTGTAAAATCAAAAGCAAATTAGTTACTTCCTAGATACATTGAGATTACAGGCATTGGTTAAATACAGCTATTCCAAATGGGAGATGGTGGCCAAAGAAAGGAGCTACAGGCCCCATGCAAGTCCATAATCCAATAGGGCAGTCACTGAATCTTAAAGTTCCAAAATGATCTCCTTTGCATCCATGTTTCACATCCAAGTCATGCTAATGCAAAAAGTAGGCTCCCACAGTATTGGACAACTCTGCCTCTGTGGCTTTGCAAACTATACCCAACTCTTGGCTGCTTTTGTGGGCTGGCATTGAGTGTCCATGCTTTTTCTAGGTACATGGTGCAAGCAGTCAGTGGATCTATCTTTCTGGCATCTGAAAGACAGTGACCTTCTTCTCACAGCTCCATTAGGCAATGCCCCAGTGGGGACTCTGTGTGGGGGCTCCAACTGCACACTTCCCTTCTGCACTACCCTAACAGAGGTTCTCCATGAGGGCTACACCCCCACAGCAAACTTCTGCCTGGACATCCAGGTGTTGCCATACATCCTCTGAAATCTAAGTGGAGGTCTCCAAACCTCAATTATTGACCTCTGTGCAACTGCAGGCTCAACATCATGTGGAAGCTGCCAAGGCTTGGGGCTTGTACCCTCTGAAACCATGGCCTGAGCTATACACTGGACCCTCTTAGCCATGGCTGGGACACAGGGCACCAAGTCCCAAAACTACACAAAGCATCAAGACCCTAGGCCCAGCCCATGAAACCATTTTTGTCCTCTTAGGCCTCCAGAGTTGTTATGGGAGGGGCTGCTGTGAAGACCTCTGACATGCCCTGGAGAAATTTTCCCTATTGTCTTGGCAATTAACATTCAGCTCCTTTTTACATATGCAAATATCTGCAGCAGGCTTGAATTTCTTCACAGAAAACGAGATTTTCCTTTCTATTGCATCATTAGGGTGTAAATTTTCCAAACTTTTATGCTTTGCTTCCTCTTGAATGTTTTGCCACTTAGAAATTTCTTCTGCCAGATACCCTAAATCATCTCTTTCAAGTTCAAAGTTTCACAGCTCTCTAAGGCAGAGACAAAATGCCACCAGTTTCTTTACTAAGGCATAACCAGAACTGCCTTTGCTCCATGACCAACAAGTTGCTCATCTCCATCTGTGATCACCTTAGCCTGGACTTCATTGTCCATATCAGTATCAGCATTTTGGTCAAAGCCATTCAACAAGTCTCTAGGAAGTTCTGAACTTTCCCACATTTTCCTGTCTTCTTCTGAACCCTCCAAAAAGTTCCAGCCTCTGCATGTTATGCAGTTCCATAGTCACTTCCACATTTTTGGGTATCTTTACAGAAATGTCTCACTCTCTGTACTACCATTGTATTGTATTAGTACATTCCCACGGTGCTATCAAGAAATTTCTGAGACTTGGTAGTTTACAAAGAAAAGAGATTTAATTGACTCACAGTTACACATGGCTGGGGAGGCCTCAGGAAACTTAAAATCATGTCAGAAGGTACCTCTTCACAGGGCAAAAAGAGAGAGAATAAGAATCAAGTAAAAGGGGAAGCCCCTTCTAAAGCCATCAGATCTCATGAAAACTCATTCACAATCATGAGAATAGCATGGGGAAACTTCAATTACTTCTCACTGCCCCTCCTCCCAGGACAAATGGGGATTATAGGAGCTATAATTCAAAATGAGATTTGGGTGGGGACACAGCCAAACACTATCAGCAGTCTTTCTTTCCTTCCCATAGTCACAAGATAGAGTAGAAAATGAGAAGTGCAGTACAATTTGGGATGATCAACAGAAGTAATGTAAAACTTCAGAAAAACAGTATCTCCTCAGATAAATCCAGAATGTCTGTTGGTATGTTGGCTTTGGTTCTAATTTGGCAAAGCCCAGGTGTTGCTCTCATTAGCACCTAGGTGACTTCCTGGAACAGTTTGTTAATCTTTAGAGTCCTTCTGCAAGCTACTTAGTGCAGCTCCTCTCTTACCAACATCTGGAAAGAGCAGCTTGAAGATGCAGTGGAGCCCATAAGGCTTCTAGAATGACTATGATGCCATATACTGAGTATAAGGAGTATATTTAGACTCCTTTAAATTTAACAATTCTAAGGAGCTAGTCTGTTTTTTCAATTGATAGACAACATTTGTACATAGTTATGGGATATATGTGATGTTTTGATAAGTGCACAGAATGTGTAATGATCAAACCAAGGTATTTAGAGTAGTCATCATCTTAAACATTTATCATTTCTTTATGTTGAGAATGTTTCAAATCTTCTCTAGCAGTTTTGAAAAATACAATATGTCGTTGTTAACTATAGTCACCCTACTGTGCTATCAACCTTATTCATTCTATCTACCTGTATATTTGTGTGTATTAACCAACCTCTCTTTATCATCTCACCACCACACTTTCAGCCTCTAGTAGGAGCTGGTCTTTTAAAGCCTTGTTCCAAACTCTCTAGTTACCTTAAAAAACCAGGTCTGAAAACTTGGGATTATTATACATCAGTGATTCCCTCAATGTCTCTTGCTGTTTCCTGAAGTAGAAACAACCCAATTGACATGAGCTCACTTTCTTCATACTGCTGATAGTACAGATTGTTAAAGCACAAAAGCCACTAATGTCTTAAAATAATTTCTCTTCCAAGTACTTAAGGGGCTTGACAAAAATCACCAATCCCTCTTCATATTCCCCTCTCCTAACAACAGCCCTGGATACCTGCAAATTCCTGAAGGCAGGATGTGCAAAAGCAATGCTAGAGCAGCCTCTGGATTCCTATTTCAATAATCATGTTATAGTCTTCCAAGGGAATTTTGAGCCACCAAGGTCATGCTGATGTGTTAGTAGTCATTTTCTAGCTGTGATAGGGAGTGGTAGCATAGAAAGGGCCCTGCATTCTTTGTCAGCTGACAAGGGTTCTAATCCCAGCTCTGTCACTAGGCAATTATATGAACTTATGTAAATCATTCAACAGCTCTGGACCTAAGGGCCCTCATCTATGCAGACTAAATTATTTCTGAGCTCCCATTCAGGACTAAGATTTTATGATCTATACCCTCAATTTGCTTCTGCTCAGATAGCAGGCAGATTGAATGCTCTTTCAAAAGTGCTAACCATCCTTCCTGAGAACACTTACACACAAGGTTATTAGGTAAATAAAAAAAGAGTTTCTGTTTGCAGAAAAAAAGTCTCTTGGCATTATGGCTTCACATTAATATTTAATGCTTTAATATTATAAAGTCCATGCACATAACACTTTCTATTTCATTCATTTTATTCAGCAAATATGAATTTTGTGAGCATGATATTCCAAACCCCTAATCATCCCAAAGTCACTGGGATCTTTAAATATTGGAGACATCATTTGAGAACCACTTTTACCTTCTAGCCATTTAATTGTAATTTTATTTTTGGTTTGATGCCCAAATTACATTTATTTTTAGTTTATTTTAAAATTCAGTATATTTTGCACCAGCATTTATGCTGAACCATTTATTCACAAATTAAATTTCCCATGAATAATATGATGACTCTGGTTTCCCAGAAATATAGCCATCCCTTATAAATGATCTTCTTCATTGACATAGATCTAGTAATGCTCATGTTCTATGATGCCAATAATTGTAGATCACAGCTTCCACTGTTTTTCATCCTTGTACACTACATGATGTTACAGCTTAAATTCACACCCATCAAACATCAGACATGATCTCACAAGATTCCATTGGAGCAAATTGCTGGATATGTTATAATAATATATGCAAACTCCTGCCATCTCAGGCTCGAGAAGAATGATGACAGACCTGAGGCTAATCACTTTCATAATTCTACTTGAACTGCAATGGTTAAAAAAAAAAAAAAAAAAAGACAAAAATATATCAATGATCCACTTCAAATACTTTTTGGGGGGCACAATTTTGCAACTGGTGTATTTATATATTCAGTCACTGAGACAGGTAAAGCCTATGCATATTTAGAGCTGATTTTCTATATCTGTTTTTCACTTCATGCTTTAATTTGTTAAAATTACTGATCCCCTTACAAAACCTGGTATTAATAATCTCAGTAATACATGCTGAAAAACTAATTTATAATTAAGGAACCCGAAATCATAGTTTTTTTTTTTTTTTATGAACAAACAGAGTTACATTCTACCTTAATTGTGAGAAGGCTTATGCTTTCCTGTCTTTAAATTGCCCATGGGAGGAGACAGCCCACGGTGACGGACCTCTAGTGATTACCTCAGGGATCTTATAAGAGTACAAGGTACCTCATCAATAACCTCTACTGAAGCATCTGCTTGAGCTCAATAAAATACATAAATTTCAATACTATTGGCATCTACAGATTGCCGAATAGTCCAGTCACTCTGTTACACACAATATATAAAGAGGAAACTGAGTCTAGCTTCTTGTCTCAGAGGCTCCAAGTAGTGAAGAAAACAAATAGATGCCAATTTATATGATTGATGCTTTTTCACAGGCCACATAAAAAATAGCTGCTTTGGGGCTCATCTCTACATGAGGAGGGCCGAAAAGGTTTCCTAGATGAGAAGAGTGCAGCACTCTTTAGAGAGCCAAAGGAAGGTTGTTAGATGAACAGTAGGATGTCATCACAGAGGCAGCATTGTACTAATACATTTGCACTTTTGTGAATTTGATCAATATGTCAGTCAATCAAAGTTGGCTTTTTAGATAAACATTTTTCTTTATCAGTAAACCATAACATAGAACTTAGAGTCAAGATTGACTTACCGTAAAAGAGCAATACTAAAAGCCACTTGTTTTTTCCTCACCTTTCTTAGCATCCTGGTAGCTATAACACATATGGAAGAAGCGATTAATAAGGGCTTCACTCAACAACCATAACAGCTATATCCATTTATGTAAAATAACAACAGCTATATCTATTTATGTAAAATACAAATATAGATCTAAACATTCCTAGTACCTTGCTCTGGTGGGTCCATAGTTAGAGCAGACATTAGTATTAACATAAATGTCCAATGCTATGCCATTAGTGATTTAGTAGGTACACACAGAGGTGCCTAATAGCATCGAGGAAGATACACCTACATGATTTCTCAGGTCATAGTTAAATCAGTGATTCTATGACTGTATGAACTTTTGCATAATTGATCTCTAGTCAAAGATAGAATGCAATAAGGAATTCACTTACAATGTAGAATAAATCCAGTTGGAGCTATCCTGGCAACCTTTGAATTACAAAGACACATTCACACTGTAAACTAACTGTAACATTTACATAGAAACTGGTTTCGAAATCAAACACATGAGACATGTCCTACATGTCTTCTTGAGTATATCCATTAGCATCACTGATCATGAGGAATGTGGATGAGCAAATCTCAAATCATTACTAACATCTTAGTAGAGTTAGCTAATTGCTTTCATTGAAACAATGCTAACTCCAGTAAAATGAACTGCAGTTTGAAGAAGTCTTAAAAATGTTTCTTAGTAGTGTTAAATATGAGTTACTATAAATAGGCAAGGCAGGAAAAGATAAACTTGTTTTTACAAACAAAAATAATTTCGTGCAAAGATAAAAAGCTACAGCCTTTACATAGAGAACACTGGAATTGACAAAAAAACATGCACAGTACTTTTATTGTAATAAAGAATGGAAATCTACTAAAAAGATCTCAAGATGGAGAATGTGACTTGGTCCAATATTAGGAAGAGTTAAACCTAAATGCTCATTACTTTACAGTTTGGATATTTCAATATTACTGTATCTTGTGGTCATTTATTCTCTTGTTCATCTATGCATTCATCTAGATTTAATAAGGGCTATCTTATGCATATTCATTCGACATTTATTGTAAGTTATTTTATGTTGGCTACTATGCTACACAGAAAGTATTGAGGCTTTCTTTATGCGTAGAATGAATAAACAACAGAAACACAATATGCAATTATCACATGAAAGACAATTGTATATTGTCTATGAGCACAATTTCACCTTTCTTTTCATGTAATTTATTGTTGCTTTTGTTAACAGCAACAGCAGAGTAGATTGAAATAACTATAGAGAAGCCAGAGGTACAAGTGTTTTCTTGCTGAATTTACTTGTTTGAAAGAAAGGTATATATGAGCTTGGTTAATCAGAACTACACTTAATTAATTACTAGAAAAGGCAGTTAAGTTTCCATCTACTCCATATGTAACAGTTCTCAAAACTCAAAATTCTGAAATAAGAATCTATTTTGTAAGAATCAGACCGTATTTGTTGAAGGTTAGAAAATGAGACAATGTCAAAATAGTTTTTGTCTATTTAATTCATAGAAAGTTGAAATGTCGTCATTTAGAAACATGCCCAGCTTAAACACTACCCACGAACCATCTGATATTCTTGTCTTTTGAATTCATCCTTCATGGTGATGTTAAAACTCAAGTACTTCCTCACAAAGGCAAATTTCTGAGTTTTAACCTCAAGAGCCTGAAAAGAAAAAATACACTCAGTCTCCTAAGGTCACCAAATACATTTCTCCAAAGTATACTTGATAAAGGGGAGATGACACACATATCCTGATAACAATAAGAGCTGAGAGAAAATAAACATGCCTCCATGTATTTGTTTGAAGACATTGATCAATAAAAAAAAATTACTTATTGAGTTATGTGCCTTTGAGTTCCTACTAACAAATTACAAACAAGCATGTTACTTGACTTACCACTTTCTCTTTTGTATATTTGACAACTAGGAATATATTTTTAAAAGCAATTCATTCTACTTAGTGTTAGTAGATATTATTTCAATATCTTACACATCATCCGAATATACTAGTAGTTTAAAATATAAAATAAATGCCATCTATATAACGCATTTAGTTCTACCTAGGTGGCACTGTTTCATGTACTACAGTGATGAATGAGTTGTATAAAATACAACCCCTTCTATATGTGTGCTGATTATCTAACTGTGGAGGAAGGTGTAGACAAATATCTGCAATAAAGAACTGCATGTGCTAAGATACAGATGATGAGTTCAGTTGAGTAAGAGTTCTTTTCTGAATGCTAGAGATGAAATGCCCAATTCTTTTCTAATTTTATATAGGCTATTTTATTATTTGGAATAAAATTTTGCTCAAAGCCCTTGTCTGCCTATTCTTTAATATAATTAAATGGGCATTAGAAGTTACTGCACAGGGAATATATACATTAAATCATGTGAGGGGTGTACCAGTTTCAGTAGATAGATGATAAATTGCTTTGAGAAGAGCTGGCTCAAAGAAAAACAGCAATAAAGGCCTATGGTAGAAGAAGCCTTTATAAAGAATACAATAACTCAGCTGTCACAGGTCACTGGGCTCTTGGAGGGCTGACAATAAAGTAAACACAAAGCTGATTCTATAGACTGACTCAGGCCACAGGCTTAGAAATATACCTACCCACTAAAGTCAATATTGCCATATGTTAGGCAGGACCACTTCCCAACAAACATGGAAATATCGACGCTCGGGAGATCTAAAGATCCAAAAGGATATGAATTGACTTTGGTCCACAGATTTGGGACATGGACAGAATTATCTGAATTCTGGAAGATAAACTTGAAAAAAGGTTCATTTCATTTCGTTACAGGCTTTACTTTACTCAGTCCAATAGAAGACCCATCGCGAGATGATGGAACCAGAGAGGCAGTGGCACTCCTAAGGTGGCAGAGAGGTGTCAAGACTCAGGCACTAAAAAGACTAGATTTTTTTTTTTTTTTTTTATGTAGGGAGGTGGTGGATCATTCCTTCTAGGTTAGTTTTTCCTATAGGAGTAAACAGAGAGGGAGTCAGGAAGGGAGAAAGAAACAGACAGACAGACAGACAGACACACACACACACACACACACACACACAGGGACTGATCAATTAAAGTAATTACATAGGAATCAGCATAATGTTTTCAATGCAAATGGACTGGAGTTGTCCACCACAGTGGAAGTTTAAGTACAGCATCAGTGGATTATGAATAACACAGTGATCATTTTCTTAATGCAGTGGTTTTGCTTGATATTTATCTTACATTGCACATACTTTTTTTTTTTTTTTGGTTTTAAAAGCTAAGGACCAGATATAAGAAAAAGATTCGGAAGACTATATGAAAAGGCTAAGTTAGTTTCCCCCATTCCCTGGAGCAGAAAATAAGTAAAATTTCCAACCAGGATGTAGAAATAATAAGGAGGAAGCAAAAGATCCTCATGATGGAGTCTTCCTAAATATCAATCCTCTAACTTGTCTAAGGGAATGAAAGTATAAGAGATAGTTCAGATAGTTTTACAAGAAGTGGAAGGTACTAATTCTTCACTTGAGAAGTATATTCCAAATAAATTTAAATTCTCTTTCCAGAAAGACATGGGAAAAGCAGTGTTGAAAGCCTTAGCAAATGGGGCACGCCCCCAGAATCACAGAAAATTCAGAGAGACTCCAGGGATGCCTTGTGGTCAGAACAAATTTATCAACAAAAAAGGGGAAGCGATGGACAGAAATCAGAAGTGAGGTACAGAAACAAATGGACTTCTTGGTGTTTGCCTTATTTGAACAGTTTGAACACTCAGGAGTGTATAAATGGCAGGAGTATGGCTACTAGGACTGGCCAAGATTCAGCTATTGTTACAGGCACATACTCCTGCCTGATATTGTCTACCTATTAAGTTAGGTTGCAGTTCACCAGAAGGACTGCAATGTAGAAGTGCAGAGTCCTTCTCAGACCATATTTAGTTTGCTTTAACACTTCCATTTCTGAAAATACACTATTTATTCCTATCACTCCTTCCACTAACAACTGCTTTTATCTAAGAAGAAAAGTGAGATGCTGCTACAGAGACTCAAAATTACAGTGGCTGAAAAATATGGAAATGCACAAGTATATTTCTCTCATATGTTAGTACTTATGACTCAAGTTGCTGTACTTTAGGGATGCTTAAAAATTGAGGAAGGAGAGAAGAGATAAAAAGAGAGAGAGAAAAATGGAGAGGGAGGAGAAGGAAGAGAGGGCAGGGAAACGAACCTTGCTGCACACCTACTGTGGGACTGAAACGAAACAATAGCAAGTGGCTCTACTGGTGGGGACAACAATGCCACCACAACTAAATTAAGACAAACAAAACCCAACTAAACAAAACTGAAGCAGCATAGGCTGCACTTTCGGATGTCTGACCAAATGCTTTCTGTCTCACTACTTGGATTGGCCACATGCCAGTTGCAAAGAATAAGATTATACTCATGAGCGAGTCAGAATCTGTCCTTTGCTAAGTGCCTGAGGGATGAAGGTTGGCATCTGCTTTGTCATTTGAATTTGATATTAGAAAATTTAAATCTGAAAAGAGAATCTCGAAGTGGGTATCTGAAGAGGAGAGGATGTGGGGGACCAGGCATAGGGTCTATGGTGCTGTTACGTCCTCACTGGCATCAATGATTTAGACTCATCTCTATGTCCATGCATAACTTGTTACAGGTAGGGGTTAATTTAGCATATTTTCATTCTTTATGCCTTTAAATACATAAAACATACTTCCTTTGAAACTGACTTTTATGAATTTGTTGGTAGATTTAATTATTTTCCTTATTCTGATTATTTATACTTTCTTTCTCAGTCTGCAGTCATAAGCTGGCCTCAATACACTAAAGTATATTCAGCATTATAAATACACTGAAACACCAAAAAGGCTGAAATGCACATAATTTAAAGAGTGAAAATGGCTCGAGAGCATGAAGTCTCATTATCTGTAGGTAAGTAACCACAATCTGTGTCTAGATATTTAAATATAAATAGTTCCTGATATCTGGACTGTGACAGATATAAGTCACATTATCACTTCTTAATTGCCTCCATTATTAACTTCATTACTTCTTTTAGCTTTAAGAAGAACCTGTGTGAGCTCATGGGGCTCAACTGCTTCAGGTGAAAGAGAAATGAGCACTTTTCCATGGGTACATTGCTGGGATTTTGTTGATACACATCACAATCCAACCCCAGGTTATGCTAAATGAGTGACTAAAATGATCCTTGGGGAGCTTGAAGTATATTTCGGCTCCCTTAGCAAACCAAATGCCTAAAGCCAGCTCTGCCTATCACATTTTCCAGTCTCTCCCTATTCATATCACCTTATCTCCTGGAGCCCATGGTGTCGTGTTCTACCTAGAGGGCCATTTTGCTTTTCTCAGATAACAGGTATATTTTACCAACAACTTTTTTTTTTCTACTATTGAGATACTATTTATTTTTAAGAAAAAGTCTTCATAGTGTCATGCTATATTATGCAATGGGACTTTAACTTCCCCAGAGTTACAAAAAGTCTGAAGGATTGAGTTGAAAATTCAGAATCACATTTTCTTCATTGCTGATAGATATGGCACAATTAGCTCTGTCATATTCATACACTTTGGGACGTATTTTGTGGGTGGTTAGTATTTTCCAGTAACATCCTCCTTCCTGTCTCTGATTATCAGCTGAAAATCTTTAAATCCCTTTGCCCTTTTCTTCATGCAGATACTTAATCTCCTTCACTTATAGGTTTATGTTATATATTCACTGAGTGCTTGTCAAGAGCTGCAGCTCCTATTTTTGTCCTGAGCATATGTTGACTAAATATTTTACCTGCATTGGAAGGGACTTCGTCAGTGTTCAAATTATGTCAAAATAACTCACTGAAAAATAAAGAATTTAAGTTACGTCTTTTGAGCTCCTCAAGAAATTTTATTATAGGCATTTGCTAAGCTACCGAAATGTGCTAACACTATTCTGGGCACTACATAAATCTAGTCTCTAGAAATGGAATCCACACAGATGTGGGAGAAGGGGACTTTTAACCTGGGAGATATTCCCACCCCATTCAAGTTTTCTGCCCTATGAAAGGAGTGCCTTTAAACTTCCACTGAAGTGATTGATCTTTGATTATCTTCCCACAC
Organism: Plecturocebus donacophilus; assembly: GCA_004027715.1. Lineage (NCBI taxonomy): Eukaryota > Metazoa > Chordata > Mammalia > Primates > Pitheciidae > Plecturocebus > Plecturocebus donacophilus. The sequence goes on along the minus strand of PVKP010035810.1, from coordinate 58 downwards.
TAGTGAAAGTTAAACAAAGACCTCTAAGCTCCCAGATGGAGAAGTGGGTGGAGGTTTG